>JANTCA010091470.1:0-13112 GCA_024741275.1 Chironex yamaguchii
CAACTTGGTTTTGATTGACATCATTATCAGATCGTGGTCACTGCCAATATCAGCGCTATTGAAAGCTCTCGTCTTGGCCTGATTGATACTTGATTGTATCTTTTTGGATATATGTATGAAATCGATTTGATTAAAAGATAACCCATCTGAAGAATGCTAGGTGTTTCGTCTTGACAGTTTGTGCCTGTGCTATGTGTTTGCCACTACCAAATTGCTTTGTCAACTCCAAATTTGCCAACTGTTCCTTTCCAATTCGTATGAGCATCTGTGCCAATCTTAGCATTGAAATCGCCCTGCACAATTATTACGTCCTTCTTTGGTGTTTCTTTGATTGTGTTCTCAATATCTTGGTAGAATTCTTCAATTTCTTCATCATCATGATCAGATGTTGGCGCATAAATCTGAATCAGAGTCATATTCATTAGATGTGCCAATATCCGGATGCTGATTATTCTGTTGGAAATCAGTTTGTATTTACTTACAGCTTTAACCGTGTTCTTGTTGACCAGTAATCCTACTTCATTTTCACGTTTTGTATCTCCACTAAACCACATTCGATGTCTTTCTGTAGCTTGCCATAATATTACTGTATTTATGATAAGTACTGATATACCATGCTTTAAATTCATGGTAGAGCACAGGATCTACGAAATACTTGCCAGCTGTCTCCAACTTTTAATCAGATCATACTTAAATGATAGATTGTTATATACAATTTCACATGAATGTGTGAATGACATCGATCGACATCGAGAATTATCAGTTGACCGAATCGTCAATGTATACATCACAGCAATTATATTGTTTTATTATAGGTATACATATTTAGTAGACACTATTTCTATTATCTTTTGTTCTACTCTTATCTTTGTGATAAATTATTTAGAAAGAGGAATGATAATCTAAGGTTGGTGAGACGATTGGGAATACAAGATGTTATTAAGAAGAATATTATGAAAAACGTAGAAATCATGCTTCTTTAAGCTCCATACATTGTTTGCAAGAAAAATGCTGTCCAAAAATTTTGCTAAGCCAAATTAAGAGGACGAAGATATAGCTCTTGAGGTTACCATGAGAGCTACAGGTGTCTTCTTCATTATTTTTCATATTAAATGAGATTCTAAGTCTATTCAGCAACGTCCTGCAAAGGTACAAGCAGATGCTTTTGCAATTACGTCCAAAGAAACTAAGATTACATTTTCTGTCAATTAAACTTCAAGTAGAGGTATTGTTAAAAATCAACATTTTGAAAAAGGTCGACAGGTTTCAAATAAAAACTTTTTATTTCTGCACTCGTTAAGAAGCAAGCCAATCGAAACCTTACACGTATGTGAGCTTTGATTCTTAAATACATGCTTTCAATCGTGGATCTCTCCTAATACCAATAGAAAGACTATGAGACCGAGGTCAGAGAAATTGGATCAATTAAATAAGTGCCTTGAAGTGAGCCACAAGCATAAATGGCCTTTGGTGTGTAGTATGTAATTTGTCAAAGTGCTGATTATAAACATTTCGACTCTAGCATTTATCCTAGTAAACTCTAGTAAGAACGTTTTTGCATAATTTCCAAGACTTTTCTATAACCTTACTACTAATTTGCTTATATACAATCCTGTCTTGTCAATTACTTTAAGATATTTGTCTCATTTGTGTGCTATTAAAAGAAGCCTGCCAACACAAATATGTACAGAACAATTCCTGACTTGACGTTTCGTGTTTTCATAATGCCGATTTTAGGTTCATACAACAACAAAAAGCTTTAAATTCTGTATGACGGAATAAACATATAATGTTAAAACTTTGTGTAGCACAAAAAGTTATATAATAATAAAAACAGGTAAGAAAATTTTACTTGGCTAGATCCTGCAGTTTTTCAATTAAAACAAGGCCAAAAAGAAAGTTTTATTCCTCTTTTTTTAATTTTTCAATCCGTTTCTATTCCACTTTCCCGTTTATGTTCCTATAGTTTCATCCTTCATCTTAGCATTCGTCCTTTTATTCACCTTGCTCCTATCACTTTCAATTTTTCTTCATTTGTCTTTCATTTCTACTTTCTTCCTCGCTTTCTTTCATGCTTTCAATCGTCTCTGCCTTGTTTTGTCAATTTCTCTTTATATATTGCCTTTTTGTTTTATATTTCATTCATCAAATATCATATGCTGCTTTCTTTTCCCGATTAATCATTTGCTTTCCTTTACTATTTCTTCTCGTTGTATCTTCCTTACTCACTTTCTTTTTCCTACTCATTTTCAGCGCTCTGTTACTAAGTTAAATTTTGCATTTCCTCTTTATTGCATGGCCCATGTCTCAAAGCAGTATACAACTGCAGTCCATATTAGAATTTTTGAAATTCTTTTCCTTCTATTGACGACTTAATAAGCAACGGGTAACGAAAAATCATTTTGAGTGGAAAATATTCTTTGTTATTTCTCTATTGACTTTGCTATAAATCAGAAAATTGAGATATTTAATATCTTAACCTCAGATGATCGTCTTTCTACTTGCGTAGTTAGTGCCTTTACTCCTTTGTAAGTTATAAACTCTTGTCTGATAACGTACATAAGTTCTTAACGCAATAGCAATTACGGGATTCTAGGACACTTACTAACATACAAGTCAGTTTGACAAACTAAAACTTTCTCGTAGTGCATTCCCGCAGAAATGTCTTTAACGACTTTCCCTTTTTTACTTTTCGCAGTATCACATTTTTCAACACTGTCTTATTACGGTTGTCTCTTTGCGTATATTTCTCATCGATGAACGTGAGCATTTTTGTCAAGGTGTCGTTAGATGCTCATGCAACATATACAACCCATTTTCCATTCTGATTTCGAATTTACTTTATCATTGAAACTAATGTTGTTAAGCGTTGTAAATTAACGGCTAATAATCATTTTATCTATGACAAAAATCTAAATTGTAACGACATTATTTTTATCAAATAAACGGCATTTTCACGAACAGACAGCACTTTTGTACCATTCAGTTACTGCTGGGAAAAGATTAGTTTTATCTACTGTCAGTTAAAAAGGCTCTGACAAACGTGCACGTAGTTTATGTTAATGTATAATTACTTAAGGCTAATCAATATATTCTTAAATCATTATGTCTAGGTACCTTGGAATAATTAGGGGTAGAGAACATATAGAGGGTCAGAGTGTATGTAAGGATAGGTGAGCTACAGTAACACAAAATACTGGGAATATCTACCTTTCATAACAATATTTTGACGTGGCACCTTAGGGATTTCATCAAAGCCAAATTTAATAGGGTTTATTACACAACATTAAATGCCTAAAGATTTAGATTAGACAGTTTTAATTCAAAACATTTACATGACAATCATTGGTATTTTGAATTCATTTTAAAAGGTCAAATGATATAAGATTAAATCAAAGTTTACTTATGTGATACATGTGTGTCTGTATCCTTGAACTATGGTCCCATTTAGTGTTTATAATGTGAACGATGTATTTTTACCTATAGGTTGTTATAATGTTGGAATATTTATTATTTATTACTAAACGTTGCTCACATTTTCTAGTCCTGTTCAATAGCATGTGTTTCTCCCAATGACTTGTTTCTCTGGGCAAGTTCGCAATAGAGCCGCCGTGGTATGGTGGATAAGACCATAATCGTGCAAGCCAGAGGTTGGGAGTACAAACTCGGGTCACAAACAAAATTCCATTGGTGAGAGAAGGTGACGGAAGCTCACTCTCATAAAGAGCTCACTTCCTAGTAAAAGTTCCCTAACCCTGGCAAAGGAATCAGCTACGCTCAGAATTGAGTATGCTAAAAAGCTCCCAAAAACGTACATTGATAATGTATTAAAAGGAGAAGGATTTTTAATAAAAACACTTTCAAAATAAAGTATCAATGCAGCTAAATTCAGCTCTTAAACGTATTGGTCTAAGTTCAACAGACATGACTACGGATTGGAAATTGGAAGAAAAAAGAGGAAGTTGTCATTAGGAAACACTCAGAGGACAGCTGGTGAGTGTAAGTCCAAATGCTTCGCTTTAGGTCGTGTCAAGCCTTTTATCGCACATTGTTAAAATTCCAAACTTTGCAAAAGAAGTAAGATTAAAGTTTATTGGTGTTGCAAAACAGACTGTCAAATATAAGAATTTTCGAAAGAAAACTATCCTACAACACTATTAAACTAATGAATGCATTTTTTGAAGAGACTAAGTAAATAACAGCGAGCCTATTTGTGACGATATGGTATTTTTGAAAAATCGATGTTTGTAATTGCTGTTTCATTGTTCACTGAGTCTCTAAGTCAGACAGGACCAGCTACTCCTCTTACGAAGCATGATATTGACTTTGCTGAGTCTTAACCAGCTGCTTTCTTGGAGAAAAAGAGCAGATTTAGTCGTCTGAAGATACCAGAGATGCTCTCTGGTTGTTGTGAAACGGATTTCCCATCACTCTCCCCTACCCCAACGTAAATGTGTATCGGTATAAATTTGTATTAATAGTACACATAATGAACAGCATTCTTTTTCTTCTTTGGGTATTCTTTTACGATTATATTTTCCTTCGTTGCATTTGATACTTCAATTATCACACTTGGACCTTAGTTGGATATATCCGATCACGTGTTTTACGACACTCCCCTTCCTATTCATTTTCTTAAATGTGGCATGATTTGTTATTATTATCGCTACTGATTACAAACAAGTATGAGCCAAAACAACAAACAAGCTGACTTACCGTTGATGCTTCAGGCTTTATTGAAAATCTCGCAATGTCCTTTACCAAGTAAAAACATAATTTTTCTTTTAACATATATTTTCCACTCTGGTCTAAAGAATTATTATACCTCGATTAATTGATATTGTTTGTGTCCTAATATTCTTTTAAATGCTCTATAACATCAGGTTTCAAAGAGAAAGAAGGGTCGCTATGTTAACAAAAAATCAAGAATATAGGACGACTTTGAGAAAGTGTTGTAACGTAAACAACATTATAATCCAAAAACGTTTTAGAGACTGGTGGTCGCTATGGTTTTATAGCAGATTTCCGTATCAAGATTTATTTCTGACAAACAGCACTATCTTATTATAGACAAGCAATACCCTTAATTTTTAGGATTATTAATCCCTTGATTATTTAACTAAAATTTGCACACGCTGATTTCGTGAAGATTTGAAATCATTAACAAGCTGCAATTTTGTCAGCTGACAGTAGCCTTAAGTTATAGGATTGAAAATTATCACTATGTCTTTTCTAGCTTGCTAGGGAACATGAAGATCGGACTAGTACCAAACTTTGTTAAACACAACCAGACTTTTAATTTTAACTTTAATCTCCTTTCAAGACATTAACGTCGAGGAACGTTCCATGTCCTGGAATTGGAGCCCTTTATACCAAATTTCCGCCCATGAAGACTTTAGTTATTGCTTTCTTAAGCTTTTCTTATTCTTCCCTTTGATGTGGTTAAAAATACCGCCCACAAAGCTTAGTTGGATTTCTTGTTGGCTTAAGCTGCTTAGTGGAGTATTTTAACAGTGTTTATCCTTAAAACGTTTAGGCTGCGATAAAGTAATATTTGAAGGACGGCATTGGCTATGTCTCATAATAATCCATCTTTTAATTTGGTCGTCAGAGCAACCGACAATTCTATCGATGCCTTAAGTAAACCTTACTATCATTGCGCTCAGTATTTGTGGGGCATTTGGTCATCTTCAAAAAATTTGACGAAGCAGGTATTGCACGTTATTATACCATTACAAATACTTCAAGAGCCTTGATTTCAAAACTATAATGATGGGGTAGTGAGACCATGCAGACTACAACAACTACAGAGATAGTGTTCTACAAGGCTTATTGTTGTCAGCAATACTTTTGTTTTCTAGTTTTGTATGGAGCAAAAATGTTCAAAGTACTTGATGTCAAATGTTTTAGAGTCGCTTTTTTGCATAGTTAGCTTAAATGCTTATCGTAAATCCTCGAATAAGCCCCCAACCCGGGCTTATTCGAGTGGGGTGTGCTTATTTTAATGTATGGCATTTTCCTCAAAGGTTGACACAAAAAACGACATAATTTTTTCAATCGACTAAACTAAAAATTACAATAAAGCGGCTCTTTCACAAACAAAAATTCATCAGTCAATAACGATTTCTTCATCGTCATCACTGTCATTATCTAACTCAATCACCAGTTGTTGTGGTGTTGCAGCATCAATATCAGCTGCAAAAGGATAAAAAGGATTTTCTTCTTGCTCCGTCAAAAGCGTGATTTGCTCTGCAAGCATCACTTTCCCTGTATGGCAATGTTGAGCATTTTGAGCTTCTAATTACAAACATTGATATCATTAAAAGAGTTACAGAGTGCTGTGTGAAGATCTAACAAAAGCTACCAAAATTCCTCAGCAATATAAGATTTGTAAGACAATTACTAGTTTAAATAATAGTAGTATATTGCAATAATACAAGGGTAGAACATCGGTTGAGATAATTGGACAAGAGACGGAACACCTAAAGGAAATTCAGTAATCCAGAACATACAGTAGTAAGCGGTAAATATAACAATGCACAAAGACGAAAAAGACACAAAACAAGACAGAACAAGATGGCAACGGATCTATTATAGAGAAAGTGACAAATTAACAATGAAGAACTGTTTATTGAGATTGGGTTTCTCCCATGTGATGTGCAACGCCTCTTTGATTTTGAGGTGAGAAGAACAACTAGCAGAGTCTAAAATACTAACACATCTCTGAACAGAAACTTACCTACAAGATTCCGAACTCTTCAAATGTTAAAATATATGTCAGTTCCTATCGCTAACCAAATGTTCCTAGACACGTCTAAAGTAGTGTCGGCTCGTTTCACCGACGTAAGCGGAAATACATCCCACACATTTAAAGTTGAAATGATGCGTGAACAGAGCAATTTGGAGATAGGGTCCTAAATAACAAACAATCTGTTTATCTTAAACGACGAAAAAGCTATCTTGATATCTACATTCGTAAAGTACTGTTTAGCCAAAGACTTACGTTGAGTAAAAGATGACAACTTCATGTATGGCAATTAAGAGTAAAGGGTAATTGTTTCTGTATTTTTAGGAGCCTTTGTGATATCTGAATTTACCTCAGTAGTTTGTATTTTGTCAAAGTATTTGCTTAAAACTCTGTCTATAAGATGAAATGAGTAGGAATCCTTTTGTAGGGAAAGAGTAAGTTTCTTGGTGTCCTTTTCCAGTTTGACAAAGCTTTCTGGTCCGAACGGTCCCTAAACTATTTCGATTGAAACGAGTGCCATTTTACTTCAGGCTATAAGTAGCCTTCAAGTGAATTGTACAATATATTTTTTAATGTATGGACTAAATCAAAGAAAACATAAGCAAATTGACAACAATATTTATCCTATCATTGTTTACAGGTTCATGTGACTACTACAAAGTAAAGACGTACACAATTACGAGAAGAAAAACGGTAAATAATAGAAAGTGATCAAGAAGAAAGTTACCAATTAATGCTATGACTTAAAGCTAAGAAGGGCGAGAATTCGAATAGCTTATAACAAAACATGTGAATACTCAAATACTCAGCGACGATAAAATTTTCAGCTTTAATAACATTACTCGACATTCAGATGCGTACCTAAAATTTGACCACTTTTCTTTAATATCAGGTTGCCTTTCTATGTTCAACAGCCAGATATTATCATAATAAAATGAGATCTTTCTAGGAGAAAATTTAGGAAACCTCCAGGCTCTGTCTTACTAAGTTTTGTCCTACAAGAGTCACTCACTTTGAAAAGGAAACATACGTCATAATTTTTACTGACTCGAAGAAATAGAAATTCAGATGATTACTCCCCTTCAATATCCCCATTTGGATTTGAAAAGTGGCTTTGAATTCAATTTTCTCCTAAACATGCTTATTGAGGACTTTTAGCGATAGGCAAAACATGTGTTATATAGATGAGGGTGGTGGATGTAACAATGTACTAGAATAAAAGTGGATGTAGATTTTTACGTATGCTATTGAAAGAACAGCCAAAATCGTTTGACTTGGCAAACTTCTTGAAATTCGTCTCTGAGAATAGTCTTGAGAGTAATTTCTTAGCAAATGATATTACAATTCCGATTAACAAAGGTGCATTCCAGCTAAGAGGGGAACAAAAACCCTTCTAGTATAGAGTATATGTATATTACTCAAAATCACCCCATTCGTTGACCTTTCAAAGTTATCTTCATCAGATTCCGTACACTATTGGAAGTGCACATATCCATATGTATCAGACCGCTCTTTATATATGGTTAAATAATCCAAGGTGTTTCTCTTTTCCAAAGTGGTTTTGTATCCATAGACTATAAAACAATGTAATAAACAAGCTACCATGGTAGAGTTTTAAGATTTTTGATTAGTCCTTTGGCTATCTCATTCCAATTACAAAGCAAACTATAACTCTAATGTTATTACTTCAACAGAAACGATCAAATCTTCGGAGGAGTGGTTGCCAGTGTCCATGGATTAAGATATTTAATATTTTTACGATAAACCTTCTTTTGTTTATTGAAAACAAGATGCTGAAATTCTTTTATAGATGGCTGCATCTTTTACAACCCTCTTTGACTTTAATGACAATATGGTCAATTATCTAGAGAAGGTGTGTTTTCCGTGTTTTAATGGCGGGACTTTTGCAGCTGTTTCTTTTGCAAAATGCTTTAAGTATTGAAATCGCCCACAATTTATTATATCTCACCAGAATATTAGGTCATTTAGGTAGATGCTCAAGCAAAGCTGAAAAAACATAGAGAGATTTGTCACTTGTGCCCAAATGTCGCACCATCTTTTTAATGAACAAAGCAAGTGTGTGATAGAATCGACAAGAAGCAAGCTGAATTGATCTATGCTCCTATTGATTGTTATTACCTAATTTGATTGAAGTAAACTTAGTATTATTAACTATTTCAAGCTATCACGACACTGATTATGTTATTTTTACAAAAATGCCATCTCAAACTACTTTATTTGAGCATGTTAGCGTAAGAAAATTATTATTAAAGAAGATACACGATTGATTGCAGGTGTAAAGACAAGTAAACTTCAAGTAAACTTTTATCAGAAGTGAAATCGTAAGGCATTTTTAGCTTGTGCAAATGGAGCAAACACTCTCTGTCCCATACAATGAGACAAAGAGTTGAAGAAACCAAAATTCATATCAAAACATTTTACTTTAAAAACTTTAACTTTGATATATATTTGATTGGTAGGATAGACACTCTCTGAAATTTGTAAGCAACACTGAATACTTAATGCTGCAAATTGTGGGCGATGGTTAGTAAGACAGAATTAGAGGTAAAATAAAAAAAATCAAGCCAGAAACAATTATATGGCTAAGTTTAGAAAAGATTGCTGGTGGTAAGCGTGATAAAGACGGGTGAAAAGAACTTGTCGAACAATTGACCAAATATATACATTTTAGAAAGGGAGAAGTATGTATATTTATGCTTTTGGAAAGCGACGATGACGTTTTCTCGAATAGGATGAAATAATTCTAAAGCGTTCAAAGGCAATCAGTGACAGCGCATACGCAAAACAAGGACTTTAAAACTATGCCACTGCTGCGGTTATGTAAATATTAGCTGTATTTTTCGAAAAATTCGAAATTAAATGTCCTGAGAGTATATTATATTTCAGTTTATTTTGATAGTTGTTTTATGTATTATGAATTATCAGCTCTGGAAGATCCAGGTTAAGGCGCTATTTGCTGATCAATGTCTTGTGAGTGCAATCGTGAGACATAAGATTGCTCCGAAGTAAAAGAAATGAAAATTTCTTAATTAGATTTTGCTAACAATCAGCTTTTAACATCTTCTTATTTGTTTTTAAGGTTACAACCTAGATGTTCAAAAAAATTACTCATAATATGATGCTAAGTCTCACTGAATTGTATAAATGCATATAAAATGATAGCATGTTTTTCATGGTCGTTTCTTGATAATACTTAAGCATAACATATCAGCACAAAATCATTCAAATGTAAGTTAGATGCACAAGAAAGATAGACAGATAGAAACACATGTTACCATTGCGTAACACAAGTTCCAGTTTACATATCTTTGTCTGAGAAGACGTAAACATAGTTACTCCACAAACATTGTCGATTCAATCCAGGTCATGTAACTTGGAATTCGAAGAAAATAGGAAGGCTTGGATAAAACACAAGGCTGTGAACTCCACGAGTGTACTCCTTGGATATAATATCTGTTATCGATAGCAATGCAGACTAAAGGATTCCCTTCATCACCATGGCACATTGCTGTTTTTTTATTTCCAGCACAAAACATCGTCTTTTCATCGAAAGTGACATTTTGTCCACTAGATATAGCATCTGAAACGAAAGCATAACAATGAAACTTTATGATGGTGCACAACTTGCATGCTTTTGTAGTCTTTACTTCTTAGTCGAATGTAAGAGGAACCACACCTTTACAATTTAATCCTCTGTATAAAAACACACAAGGAATCATGTTGATGCATGCTAGTTTTAAACTCAACTGCAACAAATATTATTCATTTGTAGTAAGATAAATAAAAAAATTAAATAATTTGATTCACTGTTGCGCTATGTCTACTCCTGCCCAGAACAGTTTTTATATTGTGCATTTTCGAATACTATGATCACATGTGTTTTACTATAAACAAGTTCTAATATATCGGCAGATCTTAGATTCAGTAGGATCTTCCACTTTCAATGTTTTTACTAAATGCATTCTTTGGAAACTGTTTTCTCATTCTTGTTTTGATCAGAAAGAAAAGCAAGTTTTCAAGTTCGTCTTTAATTTAATTCTGTTATACTGGCAACAGTTTCTGTTATACTGGCAAGTACATCTTTCACTTAGTCTTACGGTCTACTTCTGTTGATAAAGGATGCTATTAAATTGAAAATCAAATAACGCAAAAAACAGACTGGAATTAATAATGTATTTAGTAGCATAATCATTATCGAACATATCTGATTCCAATGTCAGAGTTAAGGGAACTATTAAGAAAAAAGCTCTTTTAATTTCTCTTCTCGCTTTTGCTACTTTAATTGTAATGACAGGATTTTAACTTCCACTCCCTGAATTGGCATCACATCATCTTGTCTACTATACTACGATGCCTCACTTAAGACATTATCCAAACAGAAAGTGATCAATTTTATGTGCAATTATAATGGCTGGTCACTCGATATCAAGGATTCCTGTCTATTGAATTGGCTAGCAACCGTGAATCTTAGACGTCTGCACACGAACTTTTACAATCAATCATGTGAGTATTGTCCGCAGAGCCAACCTGGGGTCTCTACTGGACGTTAGCACGTTAGAGCGTGGAGCACCCATCTGCAGTTTTTGAACAGGAGTCAGTAAACCAGTGTGAACAATCGGTTGAACAAAACTAGACACCCATGATCTCGACCACGATGTTTTGTGGTATCGTGCAATCGTCTTAACAGTTTCCTCATACCCAATTTCTCTCACATGGATTGGTTTGACTGATGGCATATGGTTGTCAGGTACCTGCTAAAGGTGCCTCGAGCGGAATTTGAACCCAAAACATCCTGATAAGAATGTAAACAATCTACCCCTCGTCCATGTTTAACAATTAAATGCGTATTCCACCTACCTGCCAAACATTGTTCAGCTGGTAAAACGGATAGCCGATTCTCTTTCAGGTAATGAGAAAAACTTTCGTCATCATCGGTGGCACCAAAACCACTTGTAAAGCATTTGTTCCCTAGAAGAAAAATGATCACGTAAGCCCATATTTTGTCCTTTATCACTGGGTGTCCTAATTAGGAAAATGATAGGTAATTTCCATCTGCATAAGGTGTACAGTGATGCAAAGCCTCTGCATAACTGCTACAAATACATTTACCGAGGATAAGTTACAATTATCAATGTATTTAATATCAAGCAGACTCGTATTCTTCTGTTAATCAAACGACTGTCATTCCAAGCTAACGACCCTTCATGTCTTCTTTGCAGGCAGCAGTGCATGCAACGAATTCTCTTGCTAAATTAACCTAATCCATGTTTGATAATTCCTTGAGTCCTAATTTAATTTGGAAATATTTACTAGACTTCTAGAACACAGTTGATTTTTTTGAAGTTGAACTAGCGTATCCTTACCTTAAATATACTGGTTTATTCCACTGAGCTCTAGAACCAGTGATAACCAAAACATAACTAGTCTTTCAGGATAGACAAACTTGGCTTTCGTCGAGTACCTTGGAAGTACTAAGCTTTCAAAAGTTTCATTTCTCAAACCAACCTTTTCAATATGATAATAAAAATGCCTTCTTGCTAATCTTTGAAGCTTAATATACAATCTATTTTGGTATAGACATTGTATATTGAATATCTTTGTCTCTGAAACTCATCCGAAAATAGATACCTTTCTCCGCAAGGAAGAGTAATAACATAACATCATTTGACAGTGTTTTCTTTAACATACTAAGTACCTGTAGGGTACGCAGCGACATCGTATACAACGACAACCTTATTGTCGTACAAAACTTGAAAATCGTCTTGAAAATTTGCGACATTGCGCTAAAAACATGCCTGAAAAATTTTGTCGTCTAACACTCAAGAGAATGAATCTTCAGAAAGGAAAGTATATGTATATGTGTATGGAAACCTATCTATGCGAAACATGTATCGAAACTAGCAAATCATCAACAGGAAAGAAACAAAGAAAGAGAAATTGAAGAAACAAAATATCATTGGAAGAGTCCAAGTGAAAAAATGTAGGAATCTTTGATACAGGTTTTCCTGTAGCTTTTACCATGAAATCTATTTTCCTTGAAAACGGATATCCACAGGATGTTATTTGTAGAATTCTTTGAGGAAAGATCACTGATTTTGCAACCGATAAATCTTTTGTGCCTCAAAAATGTCCTGTGCACTTAAAACTTTCTAGCCTAAGTAACGTTTACTGGATATGCGCAAAATGTATAAGGACTATAAGGATTTTATAAGGATTGCATAATGATTGTGTAAGGATAGTACAAGGACTTTAGAATACTTAAACAGTCTTTTTGTAGTACAAAACTTGAAAATCGCCTTGAAAATTTGCGACATTGCGCTAAAATCATACTTAAAAGCTTTTT
>JANTCA010091471.1:0-13112 GCA_024741275.1 Chironex yamaguchii
CGTGCCATCACGGCACAAAGGTTTGGTGAAGGACATTTAAAGTCCTTGGTATCACGAGACGAAACCCAGCGGTGGGTAAGGGGAAATTCATTAATTTTTTATGTGTTTCGGCTTAAGGCTTCATCAGTGTCAGATATATGTAGCATACCGAGGAGGAATACAGTTGAATCTCCGTTATCTGAATCCTCAAGGGACCAAGGTAGAAAGTTGGGATGCCCCGGTTTCGAATAAGTGGATTTTAGAAGAGCAAAAGCACATTTTTTTCTAAATAACTATTCACAAGCTATTATCCCATCAATGTTGTTTCAACTTTTGTCGAGGTATTCGCCAAGCAGTTTTTTGCTTGTGGTCTCAATGGATAACCGAGTGTTTTCGGATAACTGAGGTTCAACTGTACCAGTGTTGACTGTTCCCTTAATGAAGTGATGGTCTTCTAAATCGTCATCAAAATTTGGTTGCCAAGGTTATTGGTGACCGTCACATTGTTGATCAGCGGAGCGCGAATTTATGACTAGGTTTATGTTAAATGATGACAGATTGTTGTTTTGCTAAGAAATGGAGAAAAAAGAGGAAGAAGACGATAAAAAAGACAAGAACAAGGCAAAATTAGCACAGCAAACTACCAAGTTAAAGACACAGCTTGATCAACTTGACCTAAAAGGAATTCTGAACGCAAACGACACCTCAAATATGGTTGACAAGAATCAGAATGATAACTTGTCGACCGATGTCATGAGTGTACCCAATACTGCCTTACGAGTACTTGAGTCTGAAGAAAGTTTGCTGAAAAAAGCATTAAAAGAGGAACTTACTGAACGCAGGGATGCTGTTCAAACGAAATTTCGAATTTCTGAATTGGCCAACATTGGTACACCGAAATCAGTATCGGGCACTTTGCCAACAACTGTCGAGAGCATAGTGAAAGGAAGGGCTCAAGAATTGTAAGTAGCTATGGCGTTTTTAAAATCTGGATAAAATAAGAAAATTATGACACAATCTATATTACTATCCTTAAAGTTGGTTATTGTTAATAGCAGGCAATGCACACTTTGCGATTTGTAGGTGAACAGTATTGTACAAATGGTTGTATTAATACTATTACGATAAAAATGTGTGAACTATTATTGGAAAAAAAAATTTAAGTTTAAATCTAATTGTGTAACCGAGATGACAAGCGAGAGTGCATTCTGTGTAAAACTCATGGAGGAAGCATGACATTAGCTACGAAAACGTTCACGATACGAGTAATTATTCACAAAGCTTGACGCCAAGTTTGGAAAAACAGCAAAAAAGGGCGTGCACTGAGATATTTTTATTTTATTACGCTAATACGCCAAGAAGTATCTACATCCACGCAAGCTTACTCAACACCGGAGATCTTCGGGCGCCAGTGCATGAGATGCACTCTGAATGACAACTTCATACGCAAGGGAAATATGGACTACGTTTGTATCATATTCTATTTTGTTATGTTATATATATTTCTTTTCAAAATTAAATTGATTAATGGAAAGATACTGTCCACTAAATTCGAAATTTTGACGTATTTATCTTTGAAAATTGCAGTTTTTATTTAAAGGATAACTTATAATGTGGATGGCTATCAGATACCGTGACTAAACGTGGATTTGATGGAAGGCGAGGAATAATAAATAAATAAGTGTAATGAGTCATGACTCCATAAAAAGCTTGTAATCCTATCAATAAGAAATGGGGGAGAAGCATTGGGGTTACATTTGGCCAGCCAACATTACCAAGCTCAGTTCCCAGATAATTGCCAAAAATGTCTTTTCACACCTAGATACGGGTGTAGCAGGGTGCAAGTCAGGTTTGTCATGATCAATACTATGCTATTTGAAGCGTGGTATTGCTCTACCTCAATAGATTTGTGCTTATAGCAGTCTAAACAAGGACAATATTTTTCAATATGTTGGCATATATTACCCTGATCCCATCACAGATCTACAACCTGGTGGGTCCAAGCAAAGGTGATGGGTCCATCTCTTCTTTAAAAGGGTCAGAAATGTATAAATTTATATAACTCTTTACTGGTTATCTCCATGGTCACTTTTGTGTATACTGGCCTAGGCCCTCCTACTGCATAAGCTTCTGTGTATTCATTATTCGTGATTTACTTCATACCATGTTGCTATTCTTTTGTTAGTACATGCATTGGATGTTAATCTGCCGCAGGCACAAGCAATTTCTCAATAGCTTACCAATCTCACCTAATTGTTGTAGTATTGGACATCTCCATCTTGCTGGTCTAAACACATCAGAATAACCCTATTTACTACACCAGGTGTAAATGTCAGAGTGTTAAGGCACACTCCTGTGTTCGTCATTTCCATGATCCAAGCTTTATGGTCAGAAAACCACACTTTTAAGCCTTGCTGACTCAAAAATACTTGTTTAGATATATTAATACAATTTTTACTGCATGAGTGTATCATAGGGGATAAAAATCGTGAGTCTCTTATGTCCAATTTCTTATGCAAAACTTAAGCAGAAAAGGGTTAGGAACTGACTCCATTCTTTTGTTTGCTTATTAACTTGCGGCTAGATAGTTGCCTTATTGAGTATGGTCTGTTCTCCCAGATGTTATTCTACATTCACAATATATTATTCTTTCTTTGTTCTGCATTAGATATTCTCATGGCTTAAAACACATGTCGAAAGATGAATATGTTGAAGCGATTACTTGTTTTTCAAAAGCCTGCAACCTGGATCCAGAATTTAAAGAATGTTATGTGTATAAAGGAGAAGCCTTTATGAAGCTTTGTGATTTTCAGTCAGCAATATTAAATTATAAAAAAGCTTGCATTTTACAGCCAGAATCTGATGAACTGTTTTCAAGGTTAGCATTTCTTTTCTTCCTGCGAGGACAATGTCATTTTGACAATAAAAATTTTGTGGATGCCTTGGATTGTTTTTCAAAAGCAGCAGAGATTCGTCCAGATGTTTGGACCTATCACACAAGAAGGTAAGCACCTGATTGCATTTGAGATGGGTAGTTTATTGTATGTAGATTTGTGTGCAGAATAAATGGTGGTGAGTGGTTAGAGTACTTACTTTCCAATCAGGAAGTTCTGGGATGGAATCTGCCCTGTGGCACCTTTGGCAAGTACCTAAAGACCATGTGCCATGGGTTAACCCAAGCCATGTGAAGGAAATTGAGTATGATGAAACTGTGATCTTTGACACATTGTGACGGAGGTCATGGGTGTCCCGTCTTGTTCAACCAATTGTTCACACTGGTTTATCCACTTATGTGCAAGAACTGCAAATTAGTTCTTCAGGCGCTAATGTGCAGTATAAACCACAGGTTGGTTCTGCAGACAATGCTCAGATGAGTGATTGTAAATGTGCCTCTGCAGGCATCTAAGAGTCATGGTTGTTAGCTACGTGAATAGACAGGTATCCTTGATATTGAGTGGTCAACCATTATTTTACGTAAAATAAATTACTTCATGGCAAGAGTAATTTTTAGCACAAAAAATTGTCCTGTGTGCTGAATATTATCGGTTTGAAAAATTCTGTTCAAGTTCTGCTTCTGGCTTTGGAATTGATCCACAGTTTCATTGATAGGAATTAGAAGACACTAAGTCTACTATTTGGATAACTATGTAGGGTTGCTATTGTTCTGGTCAAGGAGCAGAAAAATTTTATGCTCATTCTTTAGAATTATATGTTGTTGTTATCAAAATTACTTGTAATACATAACATAACATTTTTTTTGATTTTACGCCAAGTCTTATGAATAACAGCCAACAATTTGACTTCTTCTGTTCTCTGTTGCTTACATACAATACCAAACATGTATTGTTTCTAAGTTTTTGTTATTAAGATTAATAAGTCTCCCCTGAGGTATTTTCTGTGTGAGTTAAAAATTCTAGTAATATTTTTATGGGTCATATACTAGGAGCAATTTTAATGTACAACTGAATCATATGCTGGCCACTGTAAAATCACAAAGTTGCATAAAGTTTGAACAAACATAAACTGTATTCTGCTTTGATGAGCCGAGAACCATAAAGGAAACTACTCCAGATCAATAACAAGATCCCAAATTTATAATTTGTGTTTTTGGTATTTGATTCCATAGCTTGTATTCGGGGTCAAAATAAATGTTTGTAGTACTTGTCATTTTCTAGTGTGGGCATTGTACTAGTCCATTAAAATATAAATGTTATGATAAGGTAATATATAAGTTTTTCAAGGCAGCCAGTCACTTTACTGAAGTTGCCAAAGTCTCCAGCCAGTCATTGTTGAAATGTAACGGGTCATGACTGGTGACTAGCAGTTATTTGACCCTTGCATAATAACATAGGTGGAGTGAGGTCTAGTTTTAGAATTTCACATTACTTTGTCAATGAAAAACACATTTTCTTAATAATCTTCATTACCCAGACAAAGTGTTCAGATGGACTGTTTATCAACCTTGATGTATTCTAACATACCTTTGATTATGAAATGCAAATATTTGATGAGGATAGAAATGAGAATAAAACAAAGCTGCTGAAATTGGTAGAAATAAATGTATTTCATCCGGTTGACGATCTTTGCTTTGCTTTGACAGTCGATCAGCTGAGACATTGTTTCTCAGACTTTAATTTTTTGTGTGTTCACTGTTGATTACATCACTACATTGCTATGTGCATAGAGGTGGAGTAATGTCTAGTTGACCAGTTGGTTTGCTGTGTCAGTATTGAGCAGTTGTGTGTGCCGTGTCATGGCAAAGTAACGAGTTGTTATGCTGATGCTTGCTGTGTCATGTGGATTTTGAGACTGAGACAAGTAACATGCAGGTCAGGGAGATCTACCCTTAATGGGGGAAATTTTTTCTTTCCCCGGGAGATTATTGGAAAGGCATGGTTGATGTTGAGTTTTTATTGCTGCATGTGTATGTGGATCCACTGTGATAAGACTATGAATGTGTAAGACAGTGGATGTGAGTTCAAATCTGCATCACAACAAACAAAATGCTGTTGACAAAAGAAGGTAATAGGAGCCCACCCTCGTAAAGAGTTCACTTCTTAACAAATTCCCTAACTTTGGCATGGGATCAGCTGGGCTTGATAACGAATATGTTACAAAAATAAGTTTATATTGAGGGTAACCAATGTCATACTGAGTGAAAATGTAGAAGTTATAAGTTTTAGATTTGTGTACAAATGAAGTGAAATTTGCAGATGTGACATGTAGAGGAATTGGAGTCTCTAAAATACTACTTAATATAATCCTTGCAAAATCACCAGAGTATGAGGTTGCTCCTTCTTAAAAGATAGCTTGTGAGGTTGTGTTTATATCCAATTATGAAAAGCAGGCTCATCAGAGTTGTTTGTATCAAGTATAAACTGCACTGATGTATTTACCTTTTAGTATGGCATGTCTTGCAGCACAACACAAACATGGAGAATGCTTTGGATTAGTTAACCAGCGGCTAGAAGTTGAGAAGAATAATCCTGACTTATTTGTTATCAGAGCAAGACTTCACAAATTGTTTGGTAATGTAAGTGTCATTGTCATTCTTTGTACATGAAATTATTGAGTATTCCACTTAGTGTGGCTATTGTGGTAATGTTCCACTCTTGATAAATATATCAAAGTACTGTGTCTATTGAGATACTACATATATCTGACACTGATGAAGGCTGAAGCCGAAACACAGAAAAAATCAATGAATTTCCCCTTACCCACCGCTTGGTTTTGTTTCGTGATACCAAAGACTTTGGAAGTCCTTCTTTGAATCTATTCATGCTGTGATGGCACACCTGCAAGTTCGAGCCCAGTCCCTCTTCTTTAATGCAACTTTTGTGGTGATGCTCCACTCATGTGTGATATATATGTATATATGTATGCTACTTGTTTATTTCTTATACTCAGTCTACACTGGCTTACTATGATGCCAAGGATGCATTGCAGTTAGATGCCAATCACGAGGAAGCACTCACACTCATTGCAGAGTTGGAGGGCAGAGCCAGAGATTACCATGAGCAAGTATGTGCATAGAATCTCTTTGTAGTAAAAATAGTAAGAAATAGAGTATCTTTTTGGAAAAGTGCATGTGGATTTCCGTTCACTTCTCTATCCACATACCCATTTGTGTGCCCAGGGGCCATGGGTGGCCAAGAATTCCTAAAAATGTTGCCCATCATTTTGGGGCAATGAAGAAAGTTTTTGAAAATTGACTGCCTCTAAACACTCCAAAAGGCCTATAAAATGTATTTTCTTAAGCGTAAATTTGATACAAATAATGTTTTAAATTTGAAATTTTTTTGCTTAGGAAAAAAGTGGGTGACCATGGCCCCCTGGCCTCCTCGTTAACATGCTTCCTGCCCCCCACGTCGACACGACCCCTGCCCCATGCATCTCTCTTTCCATCCTATTAATTTCTTCCTCCATGCAAATACACCATTTCTCCTTCTGTCTGGCTTCCTCTGTCTCACCCTTGCCACATGCCTCCATCCATCCTTGCCACACTGTCACCCTCCGTCCTTGCCACCCTGCCTCCATCCATCCTTGCCACACTGTCTCCGGCCGTCCTTGCCACCCTGCCTCCATTCATCCTTGCTACCCTGCCTCCGGCCATCCTTGCCGCCCTGTCTCTGGCCACCCTTGCCACCCTGCCTCCATCCATCCATCCATGCCACCCTGCCTCCATCTACCCTTGCCAACCTGCTTTCATCCATCCTGCTTCCATCCATCCTTGCCACCCTGCCTCCATCCATCCTTGCCACCCTGCCTCCATCCATCCTTGCCACCCTGCCTCCATCCACCCTTGCCACCCAGCCTCCATCCATCCTTGCCACCCTGCCTCCGGTCATCTCGACCATCCTGTTTCCAACTGTCCTTGTATTGACTCTGTCCGTCTGTCTCACAGTTGTTAGTGGATACATATTCTCATGATCATGATTTGTTTTCTTTACTCATGTTAACTAGGCGAAAAAAATGGATTTACAGGGAAAAACGTGGGAATGCTTGACCAAAATTTCAACAGCTATTGAAACTGACCCTACTGTAGGTGAATATCATTCATACAGGTAGGCAGTGGTATTTTGCTAGTTGATATTCGTTCACTGGTCAAAGTCCCATTTAATTACGATTGTGCTCTGTTTGGCGTATTCTGGTGCATATAGGTTGAAATTTCGGAAATTAAATGATGCTCAAATTAAATTGCAAACTTTTAGATTAAACTTTCTTTGATATGCCTTTACACCAGATGCCAGGCTAAGTACAAACAAGTTGTAACGACCACAAGACAAAGAAAAAAACCCAGAATTCAACTACCTTTGACAACTTAAGGATGCATTCACAAATTTTCCACTTGTGAACCAATAGACAGACAATAGAAAATGAAAATAGGAATGATATCTTATTGATGAAAATGAATGAAAGTGAATCTTTGAAAATAGGTATGCAAATCCATGAAAATGTAACAATCTGCAAGGGATGGCTCACAGGTTGTCCTTTTTCTTGGCCAAAGCTACTTCTCAACATTTGTTTTCAAATGTTTACATTTGTTGTTCCTCGTGAATGTAATTGGGAGTCTTATATGTGTGTATTTTGTATTCAAAGTTGTTTCTTGGTTTGTTCAATAGGGCCTCACTGCATCGCAGAAATATGGATTTTAATGCAGCTGTAGATGATCTTCTTGTAGCACTGGATAAATCTGATCATGATGAGTCGCATCCTGTTCATAAAGAAGCCCATCGTCAGCTGCTTTTAACTTACAATGATTTCGCTGTAGAATGTTTTCGGTAAGCATCCTGTGGGCAAATGCAATTTTATGTAGACGGGTCGATGAATCACCGATTAAGTCAAATTGATTGATTAATTGATCGATTGATCAAATCGATTAATTGATGGGTCAATTGATCAAATTGATAGAATACTCGACTGATAGATATATACACTATCATTGCTGTGCGTATGCGAGAAGACTTTGGGTTTGCATTAGTAGACCCCTCAATGTTGCCGGCCGCTGCAGCAGATTGAAATAAAAAATTGTTGGTTATTCAACTTAGGTTGTCTTCTTATACTACCTGCATGCATGTCCATGGATTGCACGGATTGCTCAACTACTTTTAAGAGGGCGCTATCTACACAGCACTCTTCACCCAGCCCAGGTAGCTCCCTGGCTAAGGGACTGTTCTGGCGGAGATAGTGCGCACGGGGCCTGTTATGGGAACTTGGCAATGGTTTCCTCAGTGACAATACGTAAATGCAAACTATGCTTGTATGTTAGCTATGCACGTATGTGCTGTGCCTGTAAGGGCTGTGATGATCTTCACTTTGACAAGTTCTAATCGAGACAGGGTTGTCTTTCATGACAAACAGAGGCATGAGTGAGACATAAATTGTGCTTCAAACTGATGTCTTGTAACTGCGAACGTGTCTTCCTTTTTACTAAACTAATTACCTAATAACAGTTTGTCGTTTAACTTGATATTTTTCAGCGATAACATTGATATTTGATGATTCCTAAAGCATGTGTCGCCTAGCTCTATTGTGATGCGACTATTAGTGACTGAGAAACTTGTTGTCTTTTTGTAGGAAGGGTTTTTTTGAAGAGGCCATTACATTGCTCAATAAAGCAATTAAACACGAGAAAAATGAGAAAAGTCTTTATGTAAACAGAGGTGGTAAGTTAATCACTTTGTGGCACCTCAAATCTCAACAGAAGTGGTCCGTATATAAGTAAAACTAGTCCTATACATTTAGTAAGAAAGTTAATCTTATGTATTTGATAGTAAAGTTAGTCCTATTCATTTATTAGTAGACTTGGT
Organism: Chironex yamaguchii; assembly: GCA_024741275.1. Lineage (NCBI taxonomy): Eukaryota > Metazoa > Cnidaria > Cubozoa > Chirodropida > Chirodropidae > Chironex > Chironex yamaguchii. Next base: position 8,790 of record JANTCA010091471.1, read on the forward strand.
CTTGAACTTTAACTGGGAAAGTAAGTTTTATAACTAGTAACGTTATATTGATGCTTTTACCAGTAAACCTGCTCTTATTCTGTTACTAATTAAAGTTACTCTTGTACTTTTACTAATAAAGTTACTCTTGTACTTTTACTAATAAAGTTACTATTGTACTATTACTAGTAAAGTACGTCTTAGAATGTTGCCAAAAGTGATGTGGCAGTAGTTAGCATGTGTTAGTCAGTAAGTTAGCGAAATGAGGAATGAATGAATGAGCGAACGAAGGAACGTAGGAATGAATGAACAAATGAATGTATGTATTCCTAAGATTCTCTTCTCCTTCAAATAGACCGTAACCATCAAGTACCAGCATTTGTACATGCGTCTAATCTAACATTAAAGTTTGTTTAAGGAATAAGACTGAGTTAAACAACATATTTTCCTTGATTGACAGTGCAGATTCAATTCACACCCATTTTCCCCACGTTTCATCTGTGATATGCAGTAACTACATCTTGAAAGGCACTTCAGTGCGTTTCTGTCTACACTAAACAGTTCCTCTAGAGAACAAATTCTTTTTAGCTTCATATTCTGACATTTTGTATTTTTTAAGGATGTCAGAATAATGCTTTGAAAAGTTTAAAGCTGCGTTTTGATGGAGCATTGCAAAATCCTCAATAGCAGTTTCATTTCATCAATATCACGTGACAATTTATGTATTGGAATCTTTTCTTTCCCATCTACAGACTGCTTCTATCAAACGCACGAATTGCATTTCGCGTTATCCGATTATCTTCAATCATTAGAATTAAGCCCTGCTGACCAAGGTATTTTGCTTCGCCTATCCATTCTTTACAACGACCTTGCCATCTACGAGTATCAGAAAAGACGGTATTTACAAGCAGAGGAATTTTTTTCAACTGCTATTGAATACAAACCACAGATTCCATCTTATTATGTGTCTAGAGCAAGGGCAAGGTACATGTTAGAGGTGAGTAATGGTATTTGGAGTTGATGGTGTACAAGACTGGGCGTTGTTCATGCAACGTTTTTTTAGTTTGATGAAACTTTTCACATTCAACTACCAGTGTAAACTTGTTTATTTAAGTGCTGTTTACGTAAATAACACTTATGTACTTTTGCTTTCGGTTCGTTTTACATTTTCATAAACGACCAAACAAAGTACGTTTGTGGTTAACTCTTTCATTTTCGAGAATTAAACACCTTTGTGAATTTTAGGGCGCTTTGTACACATTGTGATTTGGTGTTCTGGAAAGTTATTGCATTATTTGAAGTGCTGATTAAATAACTCTTGAAGAATGGATGAAAGTCAAGCAGATCACTTCTAACTCAGTTGATTGCCATTTCTTTGGATAACTATTTCTGGCTACCATGCAGGCTTCGTGACGTCATACAACTCTGATTGCATATTCAGCCCCAAACTTCAACTTAACTGTCATGATAGAAAACCGTGAATCCTCGAATTAGCCTCCTCAAATAAGCCCCCATCAAATATATCCTCACCCTAACATGACTCTTTCTGCATAAGCCTCGTTATGGGGTTTCCGTGTCTTGTATTAGCAATATACTCATCAGTAATAAGTACTCGCGTTTATTGGAGGTTGGGGTTACTGAGCTGGCAAGGTCTAGGCTACAAAGTTCAAGCCTGTTCCCTTGTCCTGCCAATGTCGCCACACCCCTTGGTTCCTTACGCCTGAAATGGTAGTCTCCAACTCTGGGTTTGAACCAAGATCCTCAGGTTCCAAGTCAATCATTATGAAAACCATTTGCCGTGGAGAACTTCGCTTTGCAGTCCTGAATTGATGTCTTTTTAATTATGTCCATTGTTCATTTATTGACGTTCTTTTGACGTCGAATGATCTCCTCAGTTATGTTATTAAGTTAAAGTAGCTTACACTTATTTAATTTTTTCATTTGTTATATTTGATTTCATCATCTTCATCATCATCATCATCAATCATCATCATCATCATAATCTTCATCATCTTCATCATCATCATGGTCGTCGTGGTCATTATCATCATCATCATCATCATCATCATCAGTATCATCATCATCGTTCAGTAGCAGTCGATATCAAACACACAATATCCCGCCATGTCTCTTTTCTTCCATGTGGATCCACTTTAAAGTTGTATGACCAATTCGTGCCTCTTTGTCTTTGCAGGACTTGGATAGTGCACGTGTGGATGTTATCTCTGCACTCCATTTGAATATAGATCAAAAGCAAGTCGCCCCATTATTTTCGCGGTTATTTCCTGGGAAGTACCAAAGCGAGGTGGTTGAATCCGAATTTGGTGTTCTTGTTAAGGAGGCCTTGCATAGTGTCATTGAAGACATCAGTATAAAACGAGCCTCGGATAAAGGTAATGGTTACATTTTTTGTTGCTAAACTTTTCATCCCAGAAATCGCTTTTCATCAAGCTATGCTGTATTAGAAGATTAGATAAATCTTCCAAATAAAGTCACCTTTTTAAACCCTTTTCCCCTTCTGGTACCTCTACCCACCCCGGTGGAGTTCAACGGAGAGGTAGCAGGCAAAAATAACAGTGTGTAGTGTAGACATCATTGCAAAAGAGATAAAATAGCGGACATGGAATCTACCATGTGTGCAGGGGCGTAACTGACCCTCTCAGCCAGGAGGGGCAAACAGCTCACAAGGGACCCTACCAATACATATATTTTCTTACAGGTATCTTTTTATGTTAGTCTAAGGGGGCTCAAACTTTCAGAATGACCTGCCAGGGGGGCGGACACCCCTGCCCCCCGTCAATTACGCCACTGCATGTGTGACTGAAAATGTATCGGTTCTTAGTATTGATTTTGAACATTTTTTAACCAAAATCGTAGCTAAACATTTTGAGTTGGGACTTCAAAATGGCTTGTGAGTGGGCGGCAATTCGGGTGTGTTACTATGAAAAATGCATGAATTATAATGTTATCGGCAGTAAATAAAACGCCATCTTTTCCTTTCAACCTTGTTCGTGCTATTTTAGTTGGACTGTACATTTATGCGCATTCTGTTGCTTTCTACAATGTTTCAGTCTCTTTTATTTTTCGAACAGTAAACTTTCTGAATAACTCGGAACGTGTCTTCTCTTTCCCTGAATTTTACTGTATTTTTTTAAGTCTCCACAACAGTATTTAGCACTTTCTTGATATGGTACACAGTTCTTGCAATGGGCCAGCTCTCTACTGTACCAATCAATGTGCTTATACAGCAGTGTGGCCCAAGGGCTAAGGAAGTGGAGCTAGATGCCATTTTATGCATCAATCGGCGTGGGAAGGAACATTGACACACCCAACAAATATTGTTACCATTTTCCCGCTTGTAGACGTTCGCATTTTCATTGGTGTGTAAATCATGTATTCCAAGAGCACAAAGCGCGCCCACAGTTGAGTAATTTTTGAGTAAAGTCTATGGGAGGCTTATGGCTCGGTTTCCGAATGTCCTATCAGCTACTAAAGTGACCCCATTGATGTAGTGACCACAATACGACCTCTTTCCTCACGACGAAAAGGTATATGCCCGGAGCTTTTCAGGGACGAAATACGGTAGATTGGATCTATGACAACCAGATTGAAAAAATGTTCATTGTCCCCTTGTATCTTTGAGAACGTATAAGCACTTTCCAGTATAAAGCTTTAAAATAAACCAAAGTCAATAATGCAGCTGAAAGAGTCCTCGGTCATATCAAACTTGTCTGAACAATATTCTGTTTATTACTGTGTGACTTTTTTCTCATAGGAGACACCACACCCTCTATTGGTTGTAAAAAGGAACCTCTTCCAAGTATATCATCTCCAGCAAAAGAGAAAGTGCAACTACATTTAAGAGAATGCATGGAAGCAGAGGACTTAAGTATAAATATTATTCTTGGCAAAAAGAAGGTAATTAAGTTGGTTCTATATTTCTGTACCTTGGTTGTATATCTTTCATTGATTAACTAAGAGCCTGTTTACACATAGTTGGTAGTATGCCAGCATGATTTGACACCGGCATGAATATGGCGGGGGAGGGGGGCAAAGCGTCCGCCAAAAACTAGGTTCATCCGTTCAATCTTCCTTAAGTAACACTTTAGCCAAAAGCACCGTTGCCAAACGGGACTTGAACCAACAGGAAACTTTGGTATGCGTTTGGGACTTAATTCCAAGATGCAACGTTCCGTATTTATAGCTGACAACAGTTAACACAGCTTATGAAAACGTTCACTGTGCAAAAAAGGGGAGGAACAATTGTCCCTCTGCTTTTCCGGCGACTACGGTTTTGGGTATTGCTGTCGGCATGGTTTTCTTTCAGATTCACACCTTATCATG
>JANTCA010091473.1:0-13108 GCA_024741275.1 Chironex yamaguchii
CTCTTGATGAATATATATATATATATATATATATATATATATATATATATATGTGTGTGTGTGTGTGTGTGTGTGTGTTAAGGGCTCAATTATCCATGTTTATTAGTTATATATGAACTACCAGAAATAAACGCTTTTCAAAATTTCGAATATTTTTGGAGAAAACTGTTTTCTGAAGAAGAGTTATATATATGTATGTGGGTGTGATGTCTTTAGGGGCAGTGAAGTGATCTGAAGTTATATTTAGTAGCTATATCTTAGTGTAGTTTTTCTGTACTCTGTTGCTGATGATTACATTAGCATGAAGCAAGTAGTAGCAACAATTCCCTAGGTCTCTTTACTAATGTTTTATATTTTATCATGCTCTGCACTTAACATATTGAGCTTTATTTTTACCAGCATTGCATTTAGTGAATTTTGGTTATATATATTAAGTAATGTATATATTCACATCATTAATGCATTCATCTTTAGAACTTAGTACTGGAGCAAATAAAGGCTTTAACATCTTTAACGTGTGTGTGTGTGAGAGAGTTTTTGGTGGGTTGTAACAGCAACTTTTTATCGTTGAATTCTCTTTTGAATTGGGTGACAGGATCAAACAACATGTTCCAGCCACTGTACGCCAAGCATCAATTCCTCCTACAGAACAGCTATCTTGCGCTTGCAAAGTGAAAATGACTGCCAAAACATGCGATTCTGCCATAGATCAACATTTACTAGAAAATTTTGAATGCGCCAAAATGTATAAGGACGAGAATTTTCGGATAATTGGCACAGCTAGATCGTTCTTTCGTCTAAGTGTATTGGAGTCTGTCTACGTTAAAACAAGAAAACCAGTACTCTGTAGGCAGAAAGAGTTCGTTTTTTCACTTGGACTCTTCCCATAATGTTTTGTTTCTCCATTTTCTCTTTCTTTGTTTCCTTTCTTGTGTAGGATTGGCTAGTTTTGCTACATGTTTCGTATAAATAGGTTGCCATATACATATACTTTCCTGTCTGACGTTTCATACTCTGAAGAGTGTGAGACGAAAAAACCCTTTTAGTATGTTTTTAGCGTAATGTCGCAAATTTTCAAGGCGATTTTCAAGTTTTGTACCACAAACAGATTGTTCAAATTCCCTTTTTATGATACGATGTTGGTATTGCTCATTCCTCATGTATGTGATGTATTGTGGATTTAGGCATTTTGCACTTGCGGTTCTTTCTTCTCTGGAACTCGCGTGTTCTGAAACTTGGCCATATGTTGTCATTGCAGAGGATAACTGTTGTGTAGCAGCAGAAGCCTCTCAGTATTCCACGCGTTTTGATGGCGTGCTAAACAAAACCCTTCTGCCGTGTTACGAAGAAAGCGACAGCTGGTTTGCGTTGCTTTCGCAAAATCTAAGGAAACGTGTGCATGTACTCCAGCTTAATATGTTGTGCAAAATGGCTATGTTTGGGTCAAGTTTTTTGCATCTTGAGTAAGAAATGTCTTCACTTTTGAAATCTAGAAGAAATAGATGACCATAGTTGAATGTATGAGTGCACTCTTCTTTTAGAATGATCATTGTGCCCATGGTCCTATCATTCACTTCAGAATTGCACACAAGTTTTCTTTGTACATTTAATCGTGTTTTCATTTCTTTTTATTCGAATTTTCGTTTTAGTTTAAATTTTTGCCAAAAGAGGTGCACACATTTACAGTTCATTTAAAGATGTATTTGTAGAGAGATATGGTGACAACGTTAAACTAGCTTTCGTTTTAGTTATTTTTTGGATTATAGGCAGCGTACTAATATTATAAAATCGAATAATCGAACAATTGTCGTACGACACTTGAAATTTCGCCTTGAAAATTTTCGACATTTCGAATAAAACGTACTTATCTCTCTTAATAATTTCACTATTTTGCTTATGTAGATTAAACTGAATTCCTTTGTAGTAATGATGCATTAAGGAGACTAGTGCTTTGATTAGACTCGAATCATTACGTTCTCGAGACGGCAGAACATAGGTTGTCCATGTGAAAATTTTTTCTTAGACCAGACTTGTTGGCTCGTCATGATAGTGACACTATTACTTGCTGTGGAGTCGCGTGGTCTGATTTGGTATGTACGTGGTTCTCTTTCTGGAAACTATCTTGTTATTAACAGATTGACAGGCGTAATTAAATTCAGGACAAGAATTGGTTTTGGCCGTTTTTTAATATTTTGCTGACTTCCTGTGACTTTTCGTTTTCCCAGCTAAAAGAAATGCCAGTTAAAGGTGAAGCTTTTCCCAAGGCAGTCGGACAACCAATTGGTCCTCCAAAATATCAGGAGCAGTTGCTCACCGAGCAACTGAAGAGAGCTTGTGAGTTACCATTTTCATCCACCAGTACAAGCCAGGACTCGCTGACGTCGATATTTTCTTCGCCACGCAGTGATAAAGCCCGTTCGTTGTCAAATGATACTCCTTGGCATGACTCGAGCTGCCGGGCTGCTTTTTATGGCGATGACAGTGGACAGTTGAGAAACTTAAACGATATATTAAATCACGTGAGGAAGCCTATGATTCAACAAGAACCTCCTTTCAGTGCGCCAAATACACCGGCAAGTAAGACAACTGGTATCGTTATTAACAGTATGGGACCACAGAGTGCCCCAGTGACACCCAAACGAGATCCTTCCGTGGATCCACCGACAGTTAATCGGATTATCGATTACTCGCGATTTCTCCCGCCGAAATACTCGAACGATAGTAGCAGAGTTGTAGGAAGTAACTCAAAAGCTGCCTTATCTGATCCGTCAAATAACGTTCAGGACTTGACTGCTAATGCATGTTATTTAAGAACTGGGCGATCAGATTCACCAAGGTTTGTTCACAACAGTGACAATATAGATCCTTCTGTTTCGAACAAAACCTCATCCGTTGTTAAAGGAAGAAGGCACCCCGATTTTCATGACGATAAGTTGAATTTCGGCCAAGAACATCCACCACACACATCAGATAACTCTGAGCTCTTGGAAAGTATCGATATGCATGCGCGAAAGCAAGGTATTGTTTTACGACAAGGAATTAGGACAGAGGCTCCATGTTCAGGCTCGCAACAAACATTCACAACATTAAATCAAAAAGGACAGATGGCTGCTCAAATTGAACATCCTGCGAATATATTCACACAACAAATGGAGCAACACACGTCTAATTCAACGTCTTTGCACCAAAAACCTAATGGCCGGGTTGGATCCGACGCTTACCAACAGTCACCAGTATCGGATCCGTATGGAGGTGTAGGCTCAGAACAAGGTAGCATTTGTAACTTAGTCCGTAAAATTTCCTTAAAAGGTTTGCAGAAAGTGATAGCATGGTATTTTAACAGAAGTATCACTTGTTCTGAGTAGCATATGGATCAAGACCAGGCCTCCAGTAATTACTCATAGGAAATACCTCAGCAATACGATCCAGAGTTCGCTTTGTCACAAATTTTGGTCTGCGAGGGCTATGATTCGCGTGTGAGTGTAGAGGAAGTTGATGTGTGGTAAGAGAAACAATTGATAGAGCAAGATGTTGTTTTAAGTGTTATTTTGATATTGTTTACACTCTTGAGATAACAAGTAGTTATCTACAGTATAATTATTTATCCAGTAACTCACTTCGGAGTTAATATGAGTCAAATGCATATTGAAGTACAATTTAATCGCTCATGTGACGTAGTTTTTTGAAATTTACCTTGAATCCACTGCCCAGCAAGTTATAAGCTCATCTCATCGATTTAGATAAAAGGAAGTTACTTGCAGTGTTTCTGTTAGTGAATATTAACTTGAGTTTACGTAACCATCAATATAGCACACTGTATTATAGCGGTTCTAGTTGATTCTTTGTACAAAACATTTAAATTGTAGGTATGACACATGCTCATGACGGTAGACAATCGAGTAAGCATGGATCAACACCGAATACGTCTTCATCCAGCAACAATAAAAAGGGACATGGCGTGGTAGGGGGTCAATTCCAAAAAGTCAACAACCCCTCGAGGAAACGCATTTCACCTCCGATTCCTGCACCGTTACAACCATCACCTCTTACTGCTAACATTCCGCCCAGTCTAGGACGAAATCCTGGGGTGACGAATGTTGGTGCTGCAATCGCAGCTCAAGCTATGGTACAGAAGCACATGATGGCACAAGCTGCCCGCGCTCATGTCTTACAGGCTGCACAGTTTTATCAACAACAACAGCAACAACAGGTCTTTCGTGCCCAAGTCCAGGCTGCTCTCATGGCTCAAACGATCGCTCGTAATAAGACACTAATGTATAATCAAAGGGCAATGGCCAATCATCCGACATTTTCACCATCACCGACGCAACCGAGGATGCCTACCCAAGCAAACTCTATCTGTCGCCCAGGCTTTACGCCACTCTTACCTCTTCAACAGCAGAATCAGATGCCTCCATTTCAGGTGAAAAATAACACCCCAGTGCACCAATACCCATGTCACGATCGGTCGTCAAAAGCAGGTAAGACAAGATTGATGTTTCCGCTGTAAACGTTCACATATGTTACGTAATGATCAACCTAGACACTGGAGCTTGGAAGCAACACTTTGTCTGCACTTTGCAGCGTCCAGGTTGCCACCTGCTGCACTAGAAAATGACGAAAGTTAGTTTGGTATTAGCTTAACACTGTATAAGATCAGCAGTTTGAATTTCGCAGATTAGGGTATTCATACCTTTTTGATTATCTAAGAAAATATTTTAAAATTGCTGGTCAGGTCAGTGATTTCATTGTAAGCAAGACTTGAGGGCATTGCACTGCGCATGTTCCTTGATCAACATGGTTGGGCTGACTGGCAATATTTCCTATTGTTTTCCTGTGCTAATTCGTGTAATCAAACAAGCTATTTCTTTTTTGTTTTTAGGAATACCCAGTAATACAGAGCCTGGCCTGACAGACAATCCACTTAGCAAATGGTTTGGGAAGGATATGCTAGAGACAACCAAGCGTGCTCCAACGGTGGATCCGTCGACGAAAGCAAAAATGTTATGTGTTGAAGAAATAGAGCAAATGCAGTGACCTAATCAGTCTGACTGTTTGGTTGCGTTATTGGCTATTCGTGCAGAATATTCTGGGTATTCATTATAAATTGTCCAAATATAAAGAAATCTGTTTCATATAACTGTTGGCATGGCTTACGCTGGGTTAATTTTTGTTCGTTTTCTTGTGCATAACATTTAATTTAGTGAAGATAACACCTCCCTATTGCTTTTCCGACAATACCATGTAGTACCATACATAATTATGTACCAGTTGGCGTTCTTTGATCTTGCATTTAATTTCAAGTAGATACATTGTGTAGTGGAATGTTTTAAAAAGCAGTTGGTTTATTTACATGTTTGAAAACAATTGTTTCCCTTGGATCACTGTAAGAAATGATCGTTAAACTTAAATACACACTAGCAATTTTTTGTGTGTAGTGAATGTTTCCTGTCAGTCTATATTTATTTAATTTCATTTGCGACTGTCTAGAATATCTGACGTGTATAGTAGTTTTTATCTTACAAATGATTTCTAATGATATCAGGTTATTTTGATATATTATCTGTTTTATTTGTTTCGTTGTCTTTCTTGAAGTGGTTGTTTGTTGCAAATGTATTTGTTTCTTTTGTTTGTTTGTTTGTTTGTATGCTTGTTTTTTTGAATATGTCAATCTATGGATTATGTAACTTGTACAGTAACAAAGGATTTCTATTAATGGTACGTCGTTTGGTTTTAGTTTACAGTATTTGTGTTGCAGTATATCTTGTTTGTAATAAATATTTGCTACTCGTGTTTTCATTGACATTAATGTATTTGTGCACTAGCATGTATGACTTGGTTAATCTGTGGATTATGCGATGTGTTAAAGGTGTTCTGGCTTTACAAAGGATTGTATTAGTGTTAGGTCATTAGGGTTTAATTTACGTGATTTTTGTTGCAGTATATCTTGTTTGTAATAAATGTTTGCTACTCGTGTTTTCATTGACAATAATGTATTTGTGCACTAGCATGTATGACTTGGTTAATCTGTGGATTATGCGATGTGTTAAAGGTGTTCCGGCTTTGGAAAGGATTGCAGGAGTGTTATGCCGTTTGGTGTTAGTTTACGTGATTTGTGTTGCAGTATATCGTGTTTGTAATAAACGTTTGCTACTCGTGTTTTCATTGACATTAATGTGTTTGTGCACTAGCATGTATGACTTGGTTAATCTGTTGATATGCGATGTGTTAAAGGTATTCTGGCTTTACAAAGGATTGTATTAGTGTTTTGCCGTTTGGTGTTAGTTTACGGTATTTGTGTTGCAGTATATCGTGTTTGTAATAAACGTTTGCTACTCGTGTTTTCATTGACATTAATGTATTTGTGCACTAGCATGTACGACTTGGTTAATCTGTTGATTATGCGATGTGTTAAAGGTGTTCCGGCTTTACAAAGGATTGCATGAGTGTTATGCCTTTTGGTGTTAGTTTACGGTTTTTGTGTTGCAGTACATCTTGTTTGTAATAAATATTTGCTACTCGTGTTTTCATTAACATTTTTGCACTAGCATGTTTGACTTGGTTAATCTGTTGATTATGCGATGTGTTAAAGGTGTTCCGGCTTTACAAAGGATTGCATGAGTGTTATGTCGTTTGATTTCATGTGTTCACTTGTGAAGCAGTTTACTGCTTGTTTCCTGTGAGCTTTAAGCACCAAGAGGCTAGTAGCTACAGCAGAGAAGCTTACATGACTTAACGTGGCACTACCTTTCCAGTTAGCATTTGTTGAATTTTTATTTGTATATTTTTTTCAAAATGTTGTTTTTCTGTGCTACTAGTGGTATCTCTTCATTGTACAGTAACCTAAATGTTATTTGGATGTTATCGTTGTTATTTTGTCATTTGGCTATTAATATGTTTGTAATGCCAATCGAGTGTACTTTTGTTTGTCTGTCTTTTAGGTTCATGACCGACAATATATGGTTTAATCAGTGTGTATGTAAATGGGATGTTTATTCATTCAAAAACTGACTGCCATTTTCTTGTGTGTTTTTTTTCGGTCAGAGTCCGTTATATGATCGTATGTGCTGTGATTAAATCACGAATTTGTTTTTTCTGCCCAACTGTATACATTTGCTACACGATTTGTTTGTTTGTTGTTTTTGTTGTTATTTCTGTGTTGTTACGTCTGTCGTATTGTGCACTCTAGATAAGAAATAACTTCCCTCCCAGAGTGTTTTTTTGTGGTGATTCTCATTGTTGTCTTTGGCTAAGAGCGTTATCTTGTCCATTAAAGTTGTTTAAGTATTGCACCTTAGTTGCTGCCGTTGATGATTTTGTTTAGCCTTATTATGATTATTACACGACTGTTTTCGTTGTGCATCGAGCCTTGCTTTAAGAAGGGAAACAATTTGTTGTCGGTGGTAATGAAAATTTAGGGGAGATGAATCGCAGGTTTTTTGTACAATGTGAATTATTAGACGCGAAAGTTGAAAATAGATACTTATTTGTTATTACAGTCCTTCCTTATCATGCTTGTAGTGAAAAAGTGTGAAACATAATAAAAATTCTTATTGAAAAATCTGTTGAGTTTGTCTTGTTGGCACGGAAATATTTTTTGAGTTATTTAGAACCAGGCAATGTCGTGCTGTGTTTCTATTTCTAGCAAATGTAGGGCTATACTGTTAATACAGTGTCTATATTGTAGTTTTCTTAGTGAAGGGCATAGATAGTTTCTCCGTTACGTATACTGTTACAACTCTCGGTCAGTTTTGACATTACTGCCTAATGCGTCTATGTACATTGGTGGTTTCCTTTTGAAAATATGTGTCTGTTTTCCAAGTCATCAGCTTTAGCTGTCGTTGTTCTCAATTAAGACTCCCCTAATGCCTTGTTAGGTTTGAGAGTAGGCCCGGTGGTGCCTGTAATCTGTTGTTTGTAAGGAAATTGACTGTTACAGATTGTGAAGTTTATTGTTGCGTACAGTGTCATTATATTTGAGATAGCAAGAACGACTTGGTACCTTGGTACACCTTGGTGATACTGTATCTGGTTGAAATGTATGTGGAATAGATTTTTATAGTGATGTTGCTTCGTATTAACTAAACAATGCAGATACAGTATTCAACCCGCTATTGTGTTCTGATTCTCGGACCCAGTCAGCCTAAAATACGCTCCTTATAGCTTTGTTCATTACTCAGTGTTTGAAATCCTATATATCCCGGACTATGCCTATACACATTTTTCATTTGTAACCTTAGCTCGTTCACAATTTTATTCTGTGCATTCTTGTCGGATTGTGATTGAGATACTGCATGGAAACCTCGCCATAAGGATTTAGCTAATTTTGTAGGCCAGGATACATATACCCTTGTTTGATTATAGCTCCGCTCCACAACCTCGCACGCTATTGTTTAAATATGAATTCTCGCCATCATTAGATCTATGTCCTTCGGTAACAACATTCAGTTAGTTAACAGATTGATGGCAGGTGTTAGATGGGCAACGAATTCATTGTGATAAAGATGAATACTCCTATGGTAACTGATAAGTGAGGAGCCATAGCTGTCTAATTTTTGTGTGCTTTGTTGACGGTTTAGGGTAAGAGATTGGTAACATCGTATTGGGTTTTTATTGTACAGTGCTTGTCAGCTTAATTACACAACGTTACTATGATGTGATGATAATTGAATGTTGCATACACAAATGTTATAAAGCTTACGTTTGTAGCTACTATGTAACCTCTTACCGCATTATGGCAACTTATGCCTTAGTAGCTGTGAAATTGAATGCAATTTAGGTTTTTTAGTTTGGTCGCTTCTTTTCCACCGATAGGTATACACATCATATTTCAAATCTCTGGTCAGTATACATTTGAAAACCCTCTTTGCAACTTTGGCCGCAGAAGTCTTGTATTTGCTCAAATATAAACTTGTTGTACCCGTTATGTGTCGGTCTTGATAACTTACCCTTTAGTGTGACTTTCCTGACTATCTTATTGGTGTCTATTTATTGCTTGCATTTTTACTCTCTATGGGAACACTTTTGATGTGTGTTTTTTTAGACCGTAAATTTGTAGTCATGTTATTCTTTTCTGCTAGATTACAGATGTAAGTTTTCAGTTGTGGATTGATTTTGTATGTTCACGAACAGGAGCGCAAATCTTTTTGCAATGGAATGTTGAGTGGAGTCATTGATTTTATTTTGTTTTGAAAGATATTTTTGGTGTAATGTCAAAGTTTGTGGGTCTGTGATTTCACTATTGATAAGCAGGTAGACGAGTAATAAATGAGAACGAAGACTCCAATTTAGTTCATCATTTCATTCGTACTTTTTCGGGAGTATCTCTTGGCTCGGGGAGTTAGTAGTTCCTTTGAATCCATTAAATAGATGTTTGCCATATGCTACGGGATAACTTTGATAACTCCCTTACATTCTGAGTGTAAAAATTTATTTTTGTTATGATTTGGTGGCACTGTCGTAATATTCACTGTCGTCCTGTTGTTGTTTCCTGTTACAGTATTTGAAGTGTAACTCACCGTACTTTGATCTTTAGGTTGTGTTCCTCTTACCGTTCTCTGTAGGTCTCGGGTTTGTTGTCTGCATAAGGAGGCGGAAATCCTTAACAACTAGTGATAAGTTTCCTGTGTTATTTAGTTCCGTAAATAAATTCTTGCAATATAAGTGGGTTATATTGCATGCCAAAACTTGATTGAACCACGTAATATTTGTATACATTGTTGCGTTGTAAAGATTTTGCAATGTAATAGCCTGGGTTATCTCCTTTTATGAAGGGGTAAAGATACGAAGCAGAGAGTTGAACTAGACTTTTCTGGTCGTGTAAATTCTTTCACTTGATTTTTTGGATTCCAATTGTTGTCAATTTGTGAGCAAAAGTCGCGTATTCGGCGCGCGACTGACTTGAAAGACGAAAGGTTTCATGAACAGCAGACTTGTAAAGTAAGGTCGCATGGTAGATAAGAAACAATCTTACTGTAGTTGTATTAGCAGAAATTATGGACATGCACGATCACAAAGCTCAATCAATTTGGGTGTATACATGAATTATTTAGACCGCCTTTTTAAACGGGGTACATCACAACATAAGATACGACTGATCCTATTTTTGGTACGTTGTTTTCTTCAGAATCCCTTGATGTAAGTATGCTGATATCAGACGATTATCTATGTGAATGATGAATATCGGGAAATGCTTTAGAAAAATGTGTTCTCATAGCAACCCAACTGCAATTTGTGATGTGAGTGCAAGCTGAACTTGCCGTTTCCAAATGATCCTGTAACCAGAAATAATGGTGTGTGGACAGTAGATCTTTAAACGATAAGGGTACTTAAAAGTCTAATAACAAAGGATCAAACAAACGGCATGCGCTGCCAATAATCAACTGAGTTAATCGAATTTTTTGTGGTCAGGCAATTGCGTGACAAGTGAATGTTCTCTGGGTGATTCATCTTCCATAAATGTTCAACACCTTAAGTGAAGATAGCACTGCTTTGTCGGAATTTTAAAGCGTTTTGGATTTTGTCCAAACATGTTCGAAATAGAAATTGTTCTATCACTAACAGGAACTGTACTTGTACTTTAGAATAGGAAAGATCGATATTGTGCCGTCTAGAGAGTTTTAATCATCTGCAAATGGCATTTACTGCCCTCTTACGAACCAGTTTGGAGAAAAGGCCTGTCTACTGCCGTATCAGCATTGCAGTTGTCTATTGTGTCTTTATCTATCGTAGGAGTTTCACCCTTGTGTTGATTACTACGACCCTTGTCATCTTGAGTGAATTTGTGTAGCACATCCGTCTTAGCATTTAATATCACAAAGTCGACAATATTAATTCTAGTTTACTGATCACCCGGACTGAAGTTGTAACCATCATCATTGATGTACTTTAACAGCATTGAGGACAACATGCCGCCAGTGCCTCCTGTCCAGGGTAGCTGTCTGCTTCTGTGTTGGGGACATTTGTATCCAAGCCTTGATGTTGTCCAACCAACTTGCTGGTGGTGTGCCTCTTGGTCTCTTTCCCTTAAGCCTTCCTTCTATGACAGGCTTTCCAAAACTATCGGTCTGCCTTGTCACCTGTCCAATATATACCTCAATTTTCCTCTCCTTGACCTTGTTGTTAGCTGTCTGTTGATCTTTAGTTGCTGCAAGATGGAGTTGTTTGTTGTGTGGTCAGTGTAGGGTATTTGTAACAGCCGTCTGTAACACCACATTTCAAATGCTTCGAGTCTGTTATATCCCTCTGCATAACAGTCCAAGCCATACAGTACAATAGGAAGGATCAGTATCTGCAGCAGCCTGAGCATAGTGGAATTTGAAATTCCTCAGTCCCTCCGAATGTTACTATGCTTGATCATAGCTGTTCTTGCCATGGCAAGGTATTTCTGGATGTCTGGTCCACTCTTACAGTTTGAGCAGATCTCCGTCCCAAGACAGGTGAACTGCTCTACCTGCTCTAGCTCAACATTATTGATTTTGATCTTGGCTCTGCCTGGTTTCGTCCCTGCTACCATAATTTTTGTCTTTTTCTGTTCACATCCAGTCCAAACTGCCTTGAGATGATGTGTACTCTGTCTAGCAGCTCTTGCAGGAGAGTTGCTGGTGTGCTTATGAGTGCGGTATCATCAGCACATCTCAGATTGCTGATTTCTCTTCCACTGACGGGCGCACCATCGTGGTCCTTTATTACCATCCTACTATCCTCATAATTATTTCTGTGTAGATGTTATAGAGATAAGGTGTCAGGATTCATCCCTGCCGAACACCTCTTCCGATTTGTATCCAGTCTGTCATGCCTTATTCCATTCTCACACATGAAGCTTGTCACTCATACAATGATGCGAAGAGCAGTCAGGTGGGCCGGAACTCCAATGTTTTGCATAGCTTCCCACAGCCGCTGATACTTGACGCAGTCAAATGCCTTGCCGTAATCTATGAAGCAGATAAAAAGCTGTTGACCGTTTTCATTAACTTTCTTCACGAGCACCCTTAGGTTAAATGTCTGGTCCCTGGTGCCACGCTGTTTCCTGAGGCCTGCCTGTTCTTGGGCTATCTCCCGCTGTAGTGTGGATCTTATTCGCCAGGCAATAATCTTCAGCAGACTATCGCTTGCATGTGCAATAAGGGCAATCATGCGATAGTTGGAGCATTCTCACAAGTCTCTATTCTTGGGTTCTGATTAGCAACAGTCTTATGGCCATTCACCTGCTATTCATATTTTGCAGCACACAGTTTGTGTAGCACTTGTATTGTGGCTTCACTACAGGGGTTTCTCAGCAGTTTAACAGGGATCTTGTCAGGTGCCTTTGTAGTGACTCGTTTTTATGTGGAAATTTTTGCTAATGCAGGAACTAGGTGCGTCATTTGCGTCATTTGCGTAGGTTTGGAATTTCCTTGAAAAAGTATTTATTTCTCGTTCCTTTTTAAGTCACTCTCTCTTTTTTGATTCTGAAGAAAGAAATCATACAAACTCCAACTTCCGCGAAGTCGTCATTTCACATTTTATCTTATCTGCCGACTATTTTTCGTCTACGTTGGTAAGTCAATTCTGTAGGATATTATTTCTCGCATGAATATAGTTTTATTTGAAACATCAAGTAATCCTATAATTGGTGACCCCGACTCAGAACTATAGTCTTGCATCACAGTTCGTGGTTATTCAGACTCTCTGTATTTGCTTTAATCATCAGGAATTTGATCCTTCACAGTTCGTCTGCCATGCTGCTCATGACTTTTCGTCACGCTTTTTGTTGGTTGTGGACTTCATTGTTCCCCGCGTCGTATGTTTGTCATCTCACGTTCTCCTTACAAGGAACTTTTACTATTACAGTTTTAAATATGGCTAACCCTGACACATCAGTCCCTTCTTCTTCCACTGCCCCCTCTGTATCCACTGTCAGTTTAAAAGTCGGAATTTGAGCATATGCTCCAACTGGGCATCATCCATCCCTTGCAAAGTTCGTGGTCCTCTCCCCTACATATGGTTCCGAAGAAAAACCCCGGGGACTGGCGCCCTTGTGGCGACTACCATGCCCTAAATCGACACACTGTTCCTGATCGCTATCCAATCCCTTACATTCAGGACTTTACTTCTCACTTGCACAACA
>JANTCA010091474.1:0-13107 GCA_024741275.1 Chironex yamaguchii
TGCTTTTAGTGCCTCAATACTTAAATATTCCACTTATGACCGGTGACTGCAGATTAACATTTAGGCCACAATCCGTAACCACCACGTAACTAAGGACGCCGGCAATTAGCCAATCAGAAGCCATTTCCGCTTACGCAGCGTATATGCTAAGGGGAATGGGAAACAATGCTTTGATGAAACCATGAGACATCAGACTTTCCTCCGTCATGCGCTGGGTATTCTCCTGTGTCACATCTTATATTTTGCAAATTGAACCTGATATAGGTGTGGTGCAATTATTATCTTTTTCTACTATACAGAGTGCATTTTATCATAAGATTAGTACTCATATACCAGTTAACTGCTCAGCTGGAATCGGAGTTTGTCTCACTAATTGGCTCAGTCAGACATAGCGAGATAATTAATTTCCCTATACGTAAATTGGTTCTTATGTACAGTGCGAGCTATACGTATTCATACAAGCATTTGTTTACGTTTGGGCATTAAACTATTTCAATGACGGAGGGGTGGGTTAATTTCGCTTAAAAAAGAATTCCCGATTTAATTTTTTCCTATTGTTTGAAGACAGTGTTTGAAAATTTTGTCTCCCTATGCCTCCCCCTTCCAATCTTTCTGGATCGTACACCTATCCATGTTAACTTAATAACCACAATGAGGCTAACCTATCAAACATTCACAGTCCGAATAAGGAAATGCAAGTTGAAGCAATTTTTGTTATTTCGGTCGCACCTCAGCAGTTTCAGGCAACTGTGGCGGCTGGAGCCATTTTGTAGGTATTTTGATTAATTAGACCCAATTTAGTCACAGTATAAGAAACTCTTGTCAAACATTGGTCTCCTTCAGGAATGACATGGATTAATTCATGAGACGTGTAAGCAATGGAGACTGTAAACATTTCACAATGACGAAGTGGCTTGGAGTAATAATGCTAATAGAATAGAGAAGTCTAAAAACATTTCTCTTACAATAAGTTTCCCAAATGTACGTTCATTCTGTGACATAATAGTCCTTCTTAATGGGACAACAGGCAGTATTTCCAACTCGTTTCATTTATAACTCATTATCTTTGATTCTCTTGGTTTTGTCTCAGAAAGTGTAAGATAAAGTAAACTACATATACTACAGTAGGATTAAGAAAATACTGTACTTTGGACTATCTACAACATATTTATGTCGATGTTTGTAACGTAATAAACTCTTTTTGTAATTTCCAATAACACATGTCATTAAGTATTTTGCCCCATATTTGATGGAAAGGCCGATGTTCGTCTTTGTACGACAGATATTTTTCGTTTCGTTTTGTGTGTTGTGTCAAAAAACCCAGAACCTCTTTCGGATCCAGAGGCAACACCAGAACTGGAATGCTGCGAACTCTCAGATAAGCTCGAGTCACGTTTTTGAAATTGCCGCTGAGAAATCAGAGGAGTTCCAATTCTGAAATTCGTCTCTTTTTGTTCTGCTTGAAGAGCAAGCATCCATCTTAGATCGTGATAGGCGCTCTTTCGCCGACTGACTCTGATGTCAGGACATAATTCATAAATATCCTCATAACGAATAACAGATCCGTAATTCTTCTTGCTGGTAGGATTATTTACCAGCCAATTACCATCAGTCTGTTGCGAAGACACAACCTCTCTTTCAGGAGTACTAAAAGTCACCTGAGACAAAGATGAGGCACTTCGATTTGTTAATCGGCGTCGTGAAAGGCTACGTCCTAACACACTTCTTCGTCCAACATTTACATCTGCATGTTTACTGTTTGCACTAGTCTGTTCCAAACAACTAGATGTACTTCGTAAATTGCTAGTTTTGTTCGTTTGCTTCAATTCCTTTTCTATATCTTGCGAACATTCGTCATGTACTCGCTCTTGGACGACTTCAAGTTTTGAAGGAGAGTCTCTTTCTCCCTTTGCCATTGATGTATCGTTCATAGCTGGTTCCAGTATCCTTCCCTTCCGTAGAGAAACTTGTGGTTCCTGTTTTTTACTGTTTTCACATGCATTGTGATCAATTTGATCTACATTCTCGCAAACTATTTGAATTTCCGTGAACTCTCTATTTCCCTGACTCGTTTTGCTTGTGTTTCCATCGTCGCTTCTACTGTTTACATTTTTAGAATTGAGATTAATCACATCAACGTTTTGCACGTTAGTGCAATTGCTTGTGTCAATGTTTGATATCTCATTCGAAAGGATTGCATGCTTATTCAAGTGTCCACCATTGTCCATTGGTCTCGATGATTCTGAGGTTGAAACTGAGGTAGAATTACAAGTTGTCAACTGTTGTTTATAGTACTGCAGAGAGGATACAGAATTACTTCCGTCCGACGTTCCTGGCGTAGAGCAAGTGGAGGGATCTTGTTCTATGCTCAGAGTTCGATATACGGCAGAATTTATCCTTTGCCAATCCTGCAAAAATGGACAAATTTGTATTGAGAGACTAGCTTTACCCTCCTCCCGTAGTACTAGGGCAATCTCATCGTAGCCAAGGTTCCTTGCCTCTAGATAAGGAGTGACATCCATGCTGTTACAAATATCCACCGACAAATGAAATCGATTTAGAGCAGCAAGTACTGTCCTCACTAGCTGCACGTCTCCAGTTCTTGTTGCATGCATAAGTGGTGTATCTCCTTGATCATCCTTTGCATTCAGATCGATATCCGTAATTGACTTATCTATTAAAATATGGACGATGTCAAGCTTATTATGCTTGCATGCCCATGCAAAAACAGTCAATCCATAGCATGTCCTAGTGCATGGATCTGCGCCATGATCTAACAAAAGCTTGATTACTTTAGCCCTTGTTTTGTAAATTTTGTCTGGTATTTCACAGGCCACTTTTAAAGCAAAAGATCCATCAGGTAATATATAATCAATATTGAAGCGTACATTATCCAGTATTGTTTTCATTTTATATAATCTTCCCATGGAAATGCACTCCAAAAATCTCCTATAAAAAACGTCGTTTAGGAAGCTAGAGCTAGGCATATTTCTTATAAGTTGTGATCCTGAAAGGGATTGTAGAAATTATTTATAGTCACACTGTCTGTGCGATGCGAGATAAAAATACCATCTTGGGTGGCAAGGATTTAATCTCTTACCTCGTAATTCATCAGGTATGCTGTGCAGGTATAAAGAAATCTTGTCATGCAATATTAAAAATCAGTGATCATTACAGAGCGGACACTATTTGCTTTTATCATTCAATGAATTTAGTTACCTAAAACACTTTTTAAAGTTTGCTTAAAGCGTTGGTTTTAAATTACACAATGCGCATAAATGAACTTAAATTACACTGATCTCCTTGGAAATTTGAGGCATACAGACATGTAATCCCAGACAATTATACACAGACCAGCTAATAGATAATGTAATTCTTTAAAAGTGAAGCTAAATTTCCATTAATAATACTGCAATATAGGTTATGATGCAATCCATATGATTCCTGTAAATTTTCTCCAGATGACAATCATCAACTTCCATATGTAATCGACCTTGTGCCTTGTAGAGACGTTATTTGAACCCACGATAGTTAATGTAAATGTACAGTTACTTCTGTCATCAAATGTCCACCTTCCTATGATATCATTTAGTGACTTTGTTGTTGACATTAACTTATACTAGATCGTTATCAATGAAAGTGGTATCTACTAAGATCCTAGTCTCTCCAAATTCAAACGTCACATACCAGGCTTAAGCTACCTGTTTGTATAGAAGAAGGACCATGTCCTTCTTTCTAGCAACATCGGAATTAATAGTGTGCAGAACACTTTGGGCTAGCTAGTAACCAGACACTTACCTTAACCTGTCAACTGTTCAAATACTTTTTGTTTCATGCATTTACCCACCATTCAACAAGTTATTGAAACATTCCTTTGTTACTCAATACTTAATCAAATATAATTCGTTTAACAATCTAACTATGGTTTATGGTTTAAGCAGTTATCCTTCGCAACCAGTTGTTTAATATTGCTAAGCAATAAAATCTTCTTTAGTACAGAGGTTAAAAGAGTGACGAAGGTGTCGCACAGTAACAATACGTGGCTCTACTCTTAATCTAGGAAACGTATCCGGTTTAAAGTCAATGTAAATTAATGAACTGGGAGTTCGCAGTATATATTATACCAAATAAATATGAAATTATTAACTTCGCCGCCATTTCTAGAGGAAAATAGTTCTGTGAATTGTTGTAAGCTGATTTAATTTGCGGCTGTACGAGCAAGGAAGTGCGCAGTTTAATACTGAAGGAACCCTGGGACTAGTAGTCTTAGAGCAATATATTGTGAATCTTGATATATGACAATAACAAAAGTAGGATAGGAAATGTTTAAATCAACTATGGTAAATGCTGTAACATAGTGAGATACACGGCTAGTTGTAGAAAAGTTAACGGCGAGAAGAATGTTTAGCAAATAACGAACAGTAAGTATGGCTGTGAACATTAATGGAATAGAAGTTAATGAGTGTCAGCGGCTCCTACTTGGGCTTCTGTAGCTGGTTTTAAGCCGTAACAAGTTAAGAATTGATCCTTTCACAATGTTTAAAAAGTGCACAAAAATAGGCATGTAGAGTAATCTCTTCTCTATATGGCTAAATTCGACGTGTTTGGTACTTGACACTTTCCAAGGAGAACACAGCAGAAATTTGAAATAAGACTCAAAATTGAAATAAATCTCAAAATTGTAATAAATCTCAAAATTGAAATAAATCTTAATGTCGAATCAACTTTTAGTTGTTTATACTGGTAGCAAGAGCTACAATCACTCTGAATAGACAATTTTAGCTCCAGTATGTGAAGCAAGAAAGAAGTCGTAGCAAGTTTTCAGGGGATAGATTTTTGGACACATTTTTGGTATTTCGGACAAATTAAGTTTTGGATAAAATGTTGAAAAGTCTTTTGAATCTTGAAAAAACAAACCAGGGTAGGTTATTGATTGATTGAAACTAAGCATCCGCACAAACGAAATCCCCTTCGAAATCAAGTTTTTAAGATAGAATAGAAAAGAGAATATCACCAATTTTCTTGTTCAAGCTCATATTTTTGTCGCTTGTTTCTTACGACAATTTGTTTATATGTTTTACACGTTTAAATCTTCCAAGGGGTCTTCTAGCTCAAGGTCAAGAGCATCATCATTTCCGGCCATTTTGAATCCTTTCCCCCATGATATCACCAGCATTGAGCATATAATCGTAAAAACCAATGAACCACGTGACTTGCATTGGCTTCATCACAGACAGCTTTAAAGAGACTTGTACGTCGTAACTACTTGTTCCACTTTCCTTTTGAGATGATATTTCTTTTCCATAGCACTATTCGAGTTTCTTCTTCAAAAGCGCAAGGGCAGGACATTCACTGTGATGTCTAAGGGCTGGAACAAATTAAACGCACTTACATTTTCCGAAAATTAAACTATCGTGATATGTAATCATGTAAGAGGAGGAAATATTTGAAAAAGGAAGCATACGTAACGCCAAGATATTGACCACGTTGATTTGCCTTTTCAAAGTACAAATCTTACATCTGCAATAGCTGAAAAAAATACTCTTTACACAACAGACACCATATAGAAAAACTGTCATTTTGTGGTAGAAAACTTGAAATTGCAATAAAACCATACTTAAAAGGTCTTTCGGTCCGACACTCTTCAGAATATAAGCGAGGGTGGCTTTTTAATAGACGACGAGAACGAAAATGTTATTTGTTTGGACTGATATTAGTTTAGAAACAATTATTTCGAAAATTCTCAAAATATATTTATAGACTCGTGTCCACGGCATTGAAACTTACGAGATCAGATAATTCTCATGGCGCATGCGCGGTTAATGCAAAACCTTTCGTCGTGACAAACTTTCAGACCACCCTAAATTTCGTGCAAGTAAATATTCGGACATATCTTTATCATGCCAAAATTTTTTGCACTTAATGTACATAATTTTGGTAGTTCGGCGCCAATTTTATGTGGAAGCTAGAATATGATTAATCTTTTTAAATTTTAATGTTTTCTCTTTGTTAGAGCCATGCCAATTATACTGATTAGTAGTAAGGACTATAGATACATTTGACATCCTCTATCTCAAAAATCCATTAGTGTTATCCATTTGACATCTCATCTTATTAAACTGGAGGAATTAATACAAGAAAACTGTCTGGTGTCACGAACAATCAATATATTAAACTGTTCTTTGAAGAATTTAAGGATTTGTGTCGATACCTAACATACACGCACAAGATGTTCATAAGCATCAGGTCTTTGTAAAAACAAACAAATAGCTTGTGAATATTTCCTATCTTGCTTAGTAAGACGCAATGAATTTGGAAAGCGTTATCTATAAGCTGCTGAATATTATTTGCTAAATATCTATCCAAGAAGTATTTTATGGCATTTGCATTCTGCTATTATCCTTTAGAGTTAAGGACGTTGACAACCACATTGTGCGACCTTTACTTGTCTTCTCTCTAAACGTTTGGAAAATGGCAAGTGACTTATATGTTGAGCAGATATGAAATATATTCATGCTCGATGTTCACGGCCTCCATTGAAGTTTCGAAATATTCATCAACCTTATGTTCAACCTCCCTTTCTGAACAAGGACGCGTTTCACAAATGAATCAATTTAAATTCTTAAAGAATTAACTATATTAATCAAAATGGAATAACTGTAATTTTATCTTTGATTATATCTGACTTAAAAACTATTTATTGTTTTTATATTAGTAGGACATCTGTTCAGTCTTGAACGCATTTTAATTTTTCTTCGGAGTTCCAGATAACAGATGTCAACTTCAGCTTAACCGGTATTGTGTGAACTGAATTGTTCAAAAGTACAATAGTGGGCATAAAAATGCTTAAGTACATTATGCAACATTTCAAGAGGAAAACAATGAGAAGGCTTCAAGTTATTCATACGTCGAATTTTACATGTGTCGAATACAATTAGCGAATTAAGTGCATGTCAAATGTGAAGTTTGATTTACCTGCATGTGATAAATTATACTCGAATAAAATTATTATATTCGACATACTCTGTCTCATGATGCGACATTGATACGACATCAAATCAAACGTCGTTTTTTACTTGCGTCAGATATAAATTCGTTATTGAAATAATATATTACAAGTCGAACTCTACGCTGAGCATTCGTATTATTGCTTATCTTAAGCGCGCCAAAAGTCGGTTACCCATGACCACTCAATCTTTTTGGAGTTTCTATGGTTACTCACACGTCTCGATCAAGTGCTCCATTGTGGGCGTTCCCCCGAAATATTATATTGTATTTTATTTGACATATTAAATGCGACGTTTGACGTGAAGTTCTTTTTAAAGCCGCATAGAGTCAAATATAACTCAATTGTCTTCTATATACGTAAAATGCAATGTTTATCCAGGCCTTAGGATCACCTTCAGACCTCAGTTCACATCATTAAACGAAAGAGCCTTGAAACAACAAATGTTGGAAGCCATGGATCAAAGACATAGGCTATATTTTCTCGGAACATCTCAACAACCATGATAATATTCAACGGAAGAAAGGCATTTGAAGAGCACTAATACCGACAAAGCAGCTCATTTCTCTATATATTTTAAATGATTCCAAAAATTATAGCTTGAACAATCTTTTTTACTTGAAAATCGCCTTGACAATTAGCGACATTGTGCTAAAAACATACTTAAAAGCTTTTAATAAGTACACTAATGTCATGCCTTGTACGCAGGTGAAACGAAGCACTCATTTTACGAGTGTTTCCATGAACACCCTGAAGACACACACCACCATTCTGATGCTCATGTAGCATCTTATTTCGGCCACAATAACCACGATATCGCCAGTATAAAATCATGCAATAAAATGACATGTCTACACTTTAAGAATCCTTTGCCTTCAAAAATCATAACTTGCACTTTCTTTTGTAGTGTTGGGAACTGCAAGATAGCCTTGACTCTTTAGCACATAGCACAAAAATCGACATGTTACAATCGTAATATCTGAATTTAATCAATAGCTTGTAGCTCTTGCTACTTTTGTTGTACCAAACTTGAGATCAATTTGCGACATTGTGCTGAAAAGATGTTTAAAAGCTTTTTTTGTCTGACACTCTGCAGAGTATGAAGCGTCAGAAAGGAAACAATAGATATATAGTAAGCTTTGTATACGAAACATGTATAGAAACTAGCCAATCATTAACAAGAAAGAAAGAAAAGGCAGAGATAAAATGAAGAAACAAAGCATTATTGCAAGAGTCGAGTCTGCTACTTTGTTCCTCAATTTGATCATCAAGCAGCCTTTTATTAGAAGTTACTGGTTCACTCATAGTAGTTTTTTGTCATGTAAAGGGATACCCAAGAGAGTAGCTTTTCAAAAGTAGATAAATTCACTCTGAAACATATGAAGAAACAGTAAAGATCAAACAGTTTAAGACAAAATGAAATTAGTAGTAAACAGTGGGCATTTCGACCCCCGTTTGTGCAAAATTTGGGTGGAATTGGGTGCAATCCGCTGGCCAGTTTTGGGTGCAGGTTTTGGGTGCAAGTTTTGGCGGTCATTATGTTTTAGCGGTCATTATGTTTTAGCGGTCATTATGTTTTGGAGGTCATTGGGTTTTGGCGGTCAATTCAGTAAGTAAACGGAACAGTCAATTAGACCTAAGGGTCAGTGCATAAGACGCAAGGAAAAGAATCGGGACAAGCATTCCAAAAGAGTCTAAGTAGGAGCGTGGTAAACTGAATGAGAATGGCGTAAGCGTACGAGGATTGGAGGAAAGGAATAAAGGAACCAATCAGCGAAGAAAGAGCGGGTTATTTAAAAGGTGGAAAAGGCGGGCACATGGTCACGTTTCCAAGATGCCAGCATGTTTGTAGTTTTGATCTCAGAAGGCTCGTCCATGGTTTTCAATGCAATGGAAGAGGCTATGGATAGCCTAACGCATACTGAATACAAAGTCTTCAGTATGAGGTGTGATGGGGTAGTGATAAAGGAGGACCATTTGCCGAGGTATGACCATAACTTTTTATCGACATTTTCGTTTTATCGTTGTTTTCTAAATCGTTTTATTAATGTCTGATTCTGTTTTCTTGTAGTGATCTAACACTAGAGACTTGTCGAACGTATCGACGCATACAACCCACGATCATGTCAGTAAGTAGCATTTCATGTATTGTCGTTTCAGTTAAAATTGTTTATTTCCTGTATTAAATACTTGCTTTTCTTTTTCATTGTTTAGTATCCACGACGGCAGTACTACTGCAATGCGATGGATCGTTCACAATCCCGCTCCCGCTCTCCACTTTCAGAGCGGGACTCTCCGTTTTTCAGGAGGGAACATTAGTAAGTATACCTTTGTCTGATATTAATACCTTTTGCATTGTTAATACTTTTGCGTTGTTGAATTTTACTTCTTGTATTTTGGCTTTCAATTAATCGTTGATTTTCCTTTTTTCGTTCTTTAGGATCCGAAAGATCAAGTTTATTTTAAATATTGTCATTAGTTTTTTTTGTTGATATTGTAAAAGTTTTGAAGTTTTGAAAGAAAAAGGAAAAAGAATTTTTCTGTTTCCCCATTTTTTGATATCTCATAAGCAAAACGAAGCTTTGAACGACTTAGGAAAGCACAGCCAGCGAGGCTTTAAGTAAAAAAAGAAAAAAAAGAATTACGAAAGTGCAGCTAGCGAAGCTTTAAGTAAAGAAAAGACTTAGGAAATCAAAGCTAGTAAAGTTAGTAAGTTTAAGTATTGGGGAAAACGAAGCTTTAAGTACAAGGAGACTTAGGCAAGCGCAGATAAAAGTATCAGGAAAAGCGCATTTAAATAATAAAAAAAAGCCACCAAACATTGCAAAAGGAATATACAATCAAGCTGTATTTTAGCAGATAGACAGGAGAACGTCTATCTGCTAAATTGTCGTCTTCTCCTGCTTCTACCTCTTCCTTATCCTCGGACTCTATTCCCAACTCTTTGAACTAATGAATCAGAAAATCATATCATTCTAACATTAAGTCGTATCGTTGATGACTTATAGTTATCAGTTCATCTATAAACCAATCTGTGAGATGCTTTCCATCATGATGCTG
Source organism: Chironex yamaguchii (assembly GCA_024741275.1). Taxonomy (NCBI): domain Eukaryota; kingdom Metazoa; phylum Cnidaria; class Cubozoa; order Chirodropida; family Chirodropidae; genus Chironex; species Chironex yamaguchii. Next base: position 10,067 of record JANTCA010091474.1, read on the forward strand.
TACATGGATTACTGTCTGTGCAACTGGAATGTTGGAAGTTAAACTGAAGGAAATGGGATAATGAATTTTGTTTTTTTGTTCTGTGGATTGGTAGGCTTCAAAATCAAAGACAGCAAAATATGGATCGTAACGCAATTCCTCTTCTATAGATAGATATAAAAACTTTTGACATTCTTCAAAGACTGATGGAGTGTTAATGTAGACTCCACCTGGATACTTTTTCTTCACTTCTCCATCACAAGATTTAATATGTCGTTCCATATGATATTTCCGATCAAAATGTTTAGTACGGTGTGGACATAGATATTGATGACAGTACTTGTTAATATCTATAACCAGTGAACAATGATTGGAAAATAAATTGAGCGTGATGGGTTTCTTGGAAAAACAACGCATGTTACGGCATATGGTTTCAACTGAGAGATCCTCCTTCAGACTAAAAACTCAAATGTTTTGTTCTAAAATATCTTCAAGAATATGTACGTCTTCCAAGTCTACACCATCAAAGTCTTCTTGAGATTGACCTGTAATTCTAAGGAAAAGCTGAAATAGTCTGTCTGTTGATCTTTCACAGTTACTCAACTTGCACTGTTGTGATCCGATCACCAAACAGCGAAAGACACATTTCTGATCCTGATTATCTTGTCCTGTTTTGTTATTGTGAGTTAATGATAGGATGCCTCTGTTATTCGTGATGTAAGGTGGAAGTGCGATGGGAGATCCTATTGGAAAATGTACTGGAAAGACTACAAAACGCACATTGACTACATTTTCCAACATCCAACTTGTATCAGGACGATGTCCTAAGACACGATGATTGATATCACTTTCTGAAAGTTTTTTTCCATGCATTTTCCATATCTTCTTTGTTGGTTATCAATAGTTGTTGATCAAAGATAAATTCATTATTGGATGCATAAAAAAATCGTAACTCATTTGTAAACTGATGTCATAAAATAAATCCAAATGATAAATTGAACTTGAATTGTTGGGAAAAGGAATGAAATATATCCCAGAAGAAATGGTGAAGCTCTTCAAAGGAATGATCATCCTTGATAAAACGTTGAAAAAATTCATGATGGTGTTGATGAAAAACGTCACGATTTTCCAACACATCTTCATAATGATCGATAAAATTTGTTAGGGTTCTATCATCATTACCTCCACCAAACTGAAAAATAAAAAAGATAATTGACATGACATTAAATATACATTAAAACATAAATAGACGTTAAATTAAAAAAACCCTTGACATGCTCTATCTCTCAAGAAACCAAAAGTGACTTACCTACCTGATGGTGTATATCATCATCTTTGACATAGTCTTCCACTTGTCTAGCGCGTTTTCTTGTGTTTGAAAGCATTTCTCGCTCTCCTGAAAGGTCTTGAAGCATTGCTTCCTCATCCTGTTTCATCTCATATTCGAGGAAGACTTGACAACAAGCTTCTATTTCTTCAGCCTCTTTATGAATGGCTTTCTCCTCTTCCTTTGTATCATCTTCGAGGAAGACTTGAAAACAAGCTTCTATTTCCTTTTCTTCCTCCTGCTGTTTTTGTAATGCCTCGTTTTCAATAGAACCAGCCTCTTTTTGCACGATTCTCTTCTTTTCCTTCGATTCTAAAAAAGCTTGATACATGGTCTCTATTTCCCCCTTGTTTTGCATGGCTTTTTTTCTTTTCTCGCACCTATGATGTTGCAGATACTCTGCTCTTAGAAAACTTCCCTTACATTTTCCACATGCAAATTTAGAGGGTTGTGTGTTGTGTTGTTCTAATATATGTCCAAACAGAGTGTATTTTCTACTAAACGATCTGTCACAAATTCTGCATTGGAACATCTTGACTGTAAAATTTTGAAAGTTGGGTGGTTTTTATAGTATCTGGAAGTCAAAAAAGGTTTAACAGGTTTTATTGGAATGCACGCGAAGAAGACAAGTCCTTTTTTGGTAGAAAACTTGGTTCAAATTTCGCAGTCTTTTGAACAAATGTGATGGACTTTTATGGAAGAAAACGTGGTTCAGATTTTGCGGTCATTTGGAAACTTTGGCTGTCTTTTGGCAGAAAAAGGAAAGTTCTAGAAGGTGGAATACTTATTAAAAGTCCTTTTGAATAAATTTGGCGGTCTTTCAGTTTTAAATTCACATGAAAATGGATAAGATAGAGTACGTTATAGATATTAATGGCTTTCAAGTTCCATCACAAGGACATTTTTGTGCGCGTGAAATAGGAATCTGTGAAAGGAAAACAGGATGTCTTTTTTCATTGTATGTAGAACCTTGTGTACCAGTCATTAAGTGGAGTATAAAAGACGCTAAAACGATACGTTGGTGTACTACCAATGTACATGGTATGACTTACTTACCAGTAAAGGAAGAGGGAAAAACTCTGTCATGTCATCAATTAAAAAACGTGGGTAAAGAGATATTTCAAAGGAAAAATAGTAGCTTATAAAGGAGGAAATTTAGAAAGAAAACTCTTACAGGCAGTGGGAATAGAGTCGATTAATTTAGAAGATTTTGGATGCCCTAAAGTCGAAAAAATTATACAAGACTATGATATCTGGGTATATCAAGTATGTGATCCACAGATACATTCTTTCTAGTAAGTACTTTTGTTTTAAAATTCGAAACTTTTTGATTAACTTTTGATCCTTTTGAATATACTTTTATAGTGTTTTTTTTCTTTTATATTTTGTAGGAAGAAGAAGTCGCTTAATAGTCTGTGTAATTGCCCTCAACAAGAAGTAGATGTCTTTAACAGTTGGATTAATGGTCAACTGGATGGATGGTGGCCGATATGAAACGCAACAACAACAACATTTTTCAAGGCCATCAAAACTCTAGCTTGATTGTATATTCCTTTTGCAATGTTTGGTGGCTTTTTTTTATTATTTAAATGCGCTTTTCCTGATACTTGTATCTGTGCTTGCCTAAGTCTCCTTTTACTTAAAGCTTCGTTTTCCCTAATACTTAAACTTACTAACTTTACTAGCTTTGATTTCCTAAGTCTTTTCTTTACTTAAAGCTTCGCTAGCTGCACTT
>JANTCA010091475.1:0-12741 GCA_024741275.1 Chironex yamaguchii
GCTTTGTTTCTTCATTTTCTCTTTCTTTGTTTCTTTTCTTGTTTACGATTGGCTAGTTTTGACTTATGTTTCGTATGAATAGGTCGCGGTATACATATATTTTCCTTTCTGACGATTCATACTTTGAAGAGTGTCAGACGCAAAAAGCTTTTCAGTATGCTTTCAGCGCAATATCGTAACTTTTCAAGGGGATAAACACAGTGTATGATAAACCCAAAGTTCAAACCCAATACATAATGCACGCATATTTCTTAAGGGTACTTTGCTCAATATGTAGATAATAACCAGGAATTGAGTTTCTATAGGACCATTCTATCCCAGTCTGTTTATATACTAGATGCAATTATCTTTGTTCGTTTTTCATGTTGTGGTAATAATGATTTAATTGCAATCAAGTATACTTAGGAACTCTTTTGAATATTCATCAGTCAGCCAGAGCCTTGGAGTATTGATAGGCATTTGACCTAATATCAGATATTCTCCTGTTATGGGCTAGACTACAATGCATTTGAACAAGAAACTGCGCAAGGCCAAGAAAATTATATTGATCATCAGATAGCTGTCTTTTTATTAATCTCCTTAAATCAATCGTAGTAACTCAAAAGTCTGGACAACATTGACCACACTAGTCCAACTCTTCTTAAAAGGAAATCAAGGATCTTTCTTTAATAAAAATTGTTCAAAATTTCTTGAATAGAGAATTTCTTCCCGAAAGTTGGGAGGATAGCGCTTTTAGCTATGTCAATTATGTTGTGATCTGATGAAACAGCAATAAAGTAAGACTATAGGGACTTTTTCGAGCGGTATTGTCTAGTGTATTGTACCAGCAATGATCAACCCGAAACCCGAAATTTTCTCATAAATACCTACGATGCGTCTATTTTCTGGTAACCTAGAATACAAAAACTGGCATGCTGGAGATGCAATGGCAGAGTAATTGGAGCATTGCTGAAAGTAAGGAATTAAAATTTAAGAAATTTCTGCAAGGTCAGGTGCAACTGCAAGAAGGCGAATATGGGTAAGGAGATTAGTCAAAATCTAGCGTTGGACAGTTCTATCCCTTAGGCCATACTCCTCATTTTCTGAAACCACTATGACCTTTGCTATTTCAATTGTGGGAGTACATGCCAATCATGTATGTGAGGTGAGGCAGGTTTTGGCGGTCTTTTACATGACCTGTAACTATGCAAAGTCCGTCAAAGCGTCAAAAAATGATGCATATGACCTGTACCATACGATGAGGGTAGGAATGGACAAATATAAGTTGAAATCTAATTCCAATTCATTAAGGTTGGTAAGCAATGTAACAACAAAATCAATGCCAAGTCTGTAGAATGGGGTGTTTATATATGCACACATGCATGGAACCATGGTGAGCAGAATTAGATGTAAAGGCAGGACATTTATTGCAATGACAAACCCACTATCTGACATTTTTGGAAGTATTTTTGCCATCTGAGACCATAAATAATGCAAGATAAGTGGCATTGCGTCCCCCGGTGCATACCTGGAGAAGAAACATGTTGATGTTAATATTTGGGACAAACAAGTAATGAAGTAATTTCTGCACGTGGTAGATAAGGATGCCATTAGAAAGTGATACACGAAGGACCATGGCAAGAAATTCTTCTTTCCATTCTTTAGTAAGAAAAGGATAATTGCCTGATTTAAGAATAAGAGTTATTGTTGCAATGTTTGGATGTGCACTTTAAAGGTGTGCAAACTTTGCTTGTCTAGGTGGAGAAAAATCAGCAAAATGTGAACAGTAAGAAAAGAGGCATTGATGAAGTCTCCCTAACTGCAGCAGATAACTCAATCAGGATGGCTTGGTTGATAAATTGATAAGCTTGACTATGAGATACTAAGTGCATAGCAATGGAGCTGCCAGGCGAAGATTCAGGGATTAGGGTTCAGGAATGCTAGGTAGAAAGAAAGCAGAGGATGTGGATGAGTAGTAAAAACTGTTGTAGTATGATTTGTGATACGAAGACAGTGATTAGGCACAGAAGCAAGTACAACTCACATGAGATAAGATCTAAATGACATTGCCATCAATGAGAGGACAGGTAGTAAAGGATGGTGTTAGAAATGATTCATTATCATCCTGATCTGTACACAATATAGACACAATACTCATCCACTGACGTACACTAGCGTGCCAATTAGGAATGCGTGGGCTCATTATAATAGAGACATTTCAGGTTAGCATAATCAGTAACCACTTTGGTAAACAGAATTGGAGAGGCAGCATCATCTCAACGAATTGAGGACAATCATATCAAATATGAGCTAAAGAGGCAATATTATTTAGTAGTATGGAGGAAAAGCAAAAAATGAATTGGAGAAGCAACATCATTCAAAACAGTGAAGGCAAACCAAGACTGTGCTAAAGAGGAAATATCATTCAGTTTCATATCAATATTATTCATACCTTGAGCAAGAGGATGGAATACAAGAGGCACAATTACCTGTCATATACATTCAGAGTAATGTAACAATGTTAATCACACTCTGCTCTGCTTAGTACATTTTGTTTATACGTTGCAAATATTTCCTTGTAATGTTACAGGCACTGACTTAAATAGTAATCCATGCTTGTTTCATTATTCTATAGGTACTCAATCGTTTTCCTGATTGTATCCAAAGTGATGTCTGTTATGAATTATACCATCATGTGTTTTGCATGGTTCCTGCCTTTCGGGAAGCAACCATCAGTTGTATGCGAGCCATGGCAAAAAAGTTCAAAACTATGCATCTTCAAATAGGACATTATGCACTGCGTCAGGGTGATCAGATAAAGACACTTTTTCTTATTGGGAAAGGTGCTGTTGAAGTGATAAGAGATGGTGACTTAGTAACATTACTAGGTAAGGGATAGTAAAGACAATTAGATATTTAGCACATTTGTTCAGCTTTCTGTTCATAGAAACAGTTGCATTGCATTGCGTACTACAGGCGTAGATTTAAATATTGTCTCTTGTTTATACCAAACGGCCATATTATGCTAAATTATAACTGTTTATTTTAAGAGGATAACTTGGTGATAAATGGATACTTTGTAGGTACAAAAACTTGCTGCTTTTAAGCGTATTCTCCAATAGACAGACACCCAATTACAAGAGAAGACAATCCGAATTATCAAGAATACTTCAACACAACCTCTAAACCTATTCAGCTCAGTAGGAAATGGGTCTAGTTTGTTGTCGGAAGACCCTAGTTTAAGACTCAGATGGTCACATTCAACGAATCATTTTTTTATTTTAATTAATAAAATACTAAGAGTAAACGTTTTGAAAGCAAATTTGTTCAGGATATTGCTTCGTTTGATTCATACATCAACTGAATACGACCTAATATTACATTTATATTGCTTGTTACCAGTTCCTATCCATTTTATCGCATTGTAAATGACATAGTGGTTTTGCAGTTCCAGTCAAGCATTTATTTATCAGTAGATCGTGTCGAGTTTAAAAGACTCAGATTCAAGTAACCAAATCAGCAATAGTTTCTTCTTCATCAATCCTGCCTTAACAATATGGAATTCTTGTAATACGGGTAACGTTTGTGGTCAATACTTCATCTCAAAATACTGAATCGTAAGGATGCAGCCAGATTTCTTAATTTGTCTACTCTTGTACATTTAGTAGTCGTGTGGTACCTAGATAACCTTTAAATAAATCTTCGTTACGTTACGTCTTGATAAAGTTCTCATTTGAGTCATACAATATTTTTCCTTTCTTTATTTTACCAGCCAAAGGTTCAATTGTTGGATATGATTTAAACACTCTACCTGCTATTCCAAAAGCAAATGCAGATTTACGCGCATCCAATTTTGTTGTTCTTCACTACATTAATAAGTCAGACATTATTGAAATCCTGGAGGCATATCCCAAATTTGCAAAACACTTCAAGGAAAACTTCTCCCCTGGGTATGGTATTTGTGACGAGGGAGAGGTAAGCGCTTTGAGAATGCCTATGATAGACTGCGAGATCGTCTGATGTTCTTCAACTATGTTGTTTTGTTTCTAGTTCCACGAGTTAGGGCTCTTGTAGTTTGCTTGCTATTTTGTTGTTCATGCTTCTAAGAATACGTTTCATGTAGTTACAGATAGAGAAAGAGCTGCTCAAGTGCAACATGCATTCTATCTTTCTTTATGGATAAATGCTGGGTTATTTCGTCAACAATGGAAAATAGACTGTAAAGATACGGCTACAGGAGAATGTTAAGAATATCCCGGACAGAACATGTGTTAAATGAAGAAGTCTTGACAAGAGCAATGACAAAAAAAAGTATCATGATCAGACAGAGACAGTTGAGGTTTTTGGGACCTATCATGCGCAAAAATGAAGCTAAAAATGTGGTACTTACAGGAATAGTAAAAGGAAAGCGCAGTAGAGGAATACCAAGGCTAACTTACATCAGTAGCGTAAGCAAGTGTCTTAATTTATGTTAAGTCGAGTTGCTGCTGGCTACTAACGATAGGGCTTGTGGAGAACCATGGTTGCTAACTTCCCTATTGGACAGGACACCCAGAGAGAGAGAGAGAGAGAGTTACAGTCTATGACAGTCTATTGACAGCAAACCGTTAACGACCCAAATCTACAACATTTTATAAGTTACGAAGCAATATTGGCTAGTCTTGAAAAACTATACACAAAGATTGAAAAGGAATGGGTTTTCGTAAGGACAATGACGAAGCCTACTACTTAGAAGTTGGTCATCAAGCCTTATTGTATGTTTGTACGTTGAGAAAGGGAAAGCTTACTATCAGTCTGGCTCTAAAAGGATAGTTTAAGTCAAATTCTTAGAAACTTATTCTTCTTTCTTTGCAGGAAGGATCCATCCGACCGGCTTCTATTTCGCAACATCGAATGCATGTTTCAGCCATAGCAAGAAGTGCTCTTCGTCTTTCTTTCACGGGTGGCATCAGACGTGCTCGAGGCGAGAGCAAAAGCAAAGGGTTTGAATCACAAGAAACAAGCACGCAGGAACCTGAATCAAGCATACAAGAGAGAAAATCCAGCGACGAAAGAGATGAGGATGCTATAATTAATATACCCAACGGCCATCCAGCATCATCAAAGGAATTGGTCACAAACACATTCCAAAGTAGTGCTTCCAAAACAAATGCTGATGGCGAACAGGAAACAATTGAGTTAACCACCATTAATACACACAATAGGTCATCCAATTTTGATGACTTTATTGTCAAGGAAGAAGAAGATTTTGAAAAATTGGATCTTAAAATGCTAGAAACCAAAATGGTAAGCTTAGAAAATGACTTATTTCAGTTGAAACAATCATTTAATTTGCAACTACAAATGTTGCATCAACTAATTAAACATTTAGGTTGTACGCCTAGTCCCCTTGAAAACATCAGACTACATGGCGATCAAAATTCATTGACATTTGAGGACCTAGACGAAAGCAGTTTATTACTTTCTTCTACATCGGTGGCAAAGAATGATGATTTAGAACTTGAGCCGAATTCCTCCGAGAATAATTGTCAAACCACAAATTTTTAAGGAATTGCGATGAGCTTCAATAAATTCAAAGGAAGCAACTTTGCAAAGACGGGATCAAGACACAAGAAAATAAAGATATATTGATAATATGTTGTAATCTCAACATTGTAAGTCTATTTGAAGACTACCAGATACTGTCATGAAAAATATGGAGGTTTGCATCTTTATCGTGCACTCAATCGCGAATCAGGACCTGCAAAATGTGTATACTTCCTCGGTGCCAATATTGAGCACAAAATATCGTTGTAATTGTTTAAGTAATGCATCACAATAAACATGGAAATGTTATAAAATTGAATTGAACTGTAATCAAAGAGATCACATGAATTCTAGGATTTATCGATGCAAATATTGAAGACAAGAAATGGGTCGTTGATCACGCTTGCAAGAGTTGGTTTCTTTCCATTTCATCTTGCTCCAATCCGACTGCTAGACGTCCGAACATCAACAACATACTTTAAAAAATGAAGTTTAAAAACAGGAAATTGAAAGGACAAATCAAATCTGAACAAATGTAGTTAGTCTATTTGTTCTCCTTAATTGTGTTATAATATAAATAAACATCAAGAGTGAAATTCAAAGTAAATTATGGAGAAAGACAAGCTTTCATATTTGGAGAAAATAAGAAAGAGATAATTCAATTTTTTGTAACATTAGAAAACAATGATCAAATTCTGTGGGAATTAATTTTTGTCATGGATTGCTACGGATTTATTGAAGGTAACAACTGGATTTTAAAAGCCAATTGACAAGGAAAATTTCCTCGGTACTTGTGCATTTATCATAGGTGGAATTGTAATGCCATGTATGTTACAAGATTTCAAGAAAACTACTGCCTCCCTTTGGTAGAGAATGTCGACAATCGACAGGTTTTTCTAAGACTTTTCTGATTAGCAAGTAGATCCTTCAGAAAATTGTATCGCCATGGGGCTAGAAATAACTAAAAAGTAAAATAAATTTGTAACTTTAACGTCTCGTGACTAACGTCTTGTAGGTCGAAAATTTGCGGATCGATCGTTATCTTCTTCAAAAGGGCGAACGAGGAGTCTAAAAATGTTTATGTGGTAAGTGAGATGCAAAAAGCAAAAGACAGCAGAAAGGGATTGATGGCCAATTTACCTCCCCAGTTCAAGTTATGTAGCGTATAGAAAAGTTATTAAAGGGCGTCTCTATTTTCTCACATGTAGACTAGCATTGTGTCCATGTGACATACTTTGGTATCAGATATTATGTACCAATTGATTCCATCTGGTACATGTAACTTGATGGCATAGTATAACTGCTTTTTCAAGCGGTATATGAAATTTGATTTGTCAAATTGCTTAAGCTAATTAATTTTTATTGGCTTCAAAGAAAATGCTGCTAATGGCAAGTGGAGAATGTTTCAAATTTCTAGCAATTGTTATGGATGAATGCGATATTAAAGTCACAATTGAAAACAAGTCAATTATAACTCAAGGATAAGGTTATCGAATGAAATGCTTATTATAAAATAAATGAATATCTAAAAGTCTGCGATTGCAACTCGAACTGCCAAAGACAGAAAAGTCCCCCTTATAATGATTTTTAGAAATAGGGCTTAAAATTTGTTTAAAACAGGCTAGTGATTTTCAGGAAATGTAACTATAGGTGGGTTCCAAAGGTATTAGAAATTGCAATAGGAAAATGGTTGGAATCAGGTGAAATTCTCTTTATTGGGTTCTGTTGCCTTTTGTAAGATCTATTAATCATCACAAAATAAGTGACGTTTACAACATGTTAGATCTATAGCATAAAGAAAGAATGAGAATTTCTTTTGATAACTTAAAAAGTTTAATTCCTTTAGATAATATATATACTGGGTTAAGTCAAATATATTTACAGGAGATTTGTAAAATATCTGTTTCTCGTGTAATGATGGTAAATTTCTGCGAGCAATCTGAATTGATATCTTAACATTTTGTGTTCAAAGCAAGTCACTTTAAATATAATGTACCTGTAGATAAAAAAGAAATGATTGTTAAATCGCAGACGTTACTATATCCTATAATTGATAATCATATGCACTTATTATGTTATTGTGTATTGCCTTTGATCTGCTCTTGATTAGACATAACTCATCATAATGAGAAAGCATATCTATCTTATGACTAAAGTGGGATGTTCCTGTATTTATTGCAAGGAATACTAAATTTTATATTACTATCTATCCCGTGGCGCGAGCCGGCAGGTCACTAATGCTGCTGCTCTCTTGCACTCTGTCTGTCATGCGCCTGTCATGCGCCTGTCATGCACCTGTCATGAGCCATCTGCAGAAGGATGCCCAGGTCTTTTGGGCTCCACTCCAGGATGTTATCCAACCATCCGTTCTTTCGTCTTCCCTTCTTTCTCTTTCCGTGAGTTGTTCCTTATAGGATGGCTTTGCTCAACGTAGTATGTCTCATTGCATGGCCAAAATATTGCAGCTTCCTTCTTACTACGATACTTATCAGGCTTTTCCAGTCTTTTCTTCAATTACTTGTTACGATGTTCAGTGTATGAAACTCTAAGGAGCCTTTTGAAAAACTTGTTTTGAAATGCTTGTAATCTTTTCTTTGTCTCGGTGTTGGTCCAGGCTTTACAACTGTACAAAAGTATGGACATTGTTATGTTTTCACTCCAGTCCTTTGGTCGCTGTCTTCTGTAATCACCGCTCTAAAGTACTTGAACTTTTTTTCACTTTTTCCAGTTGTCTGTTGTTTATGTGGACATTGTGGTCTCCATTGACATGTTGATTCTTCATTCCTTTGGTATTTTCCATGCTGAAGCCTTCTGCTTCTGAGTTCAGCCTATTTCTTAGCCACTAGCTAATAGGCCTCAGGTGAGTGAATGGGAACAACAGAATCTGCGTGAACAACAAGCAAGAAAGCTGGAAGATGGAAGGCATCTGTGTTGAGCAGCACAACAAGCATAACAGGGGCGATGCTTTAATTTGGATGACCTCGAGAAACTAGAGTGGAAGAGGTCAGATTGGTGGTGGTTCAGTGCAAGACAGCTAATTGCGCTGATTCAAACTGCTTGTGATGTGCACCCATCCACCAACGAATCTCAAAAGACGGAATGTTCAAGAGAGACTACAGTGTTATTTACGGGAGGTTATGGCAACCTCAAGCATATACTATCTTCTTGCTCTAAAGCACTTTAAGCTGGATGGTGTACGCTTAAATAGATGGTATACAGTTAAATGTTGTAGCTGCAGGTGAGAGCTAGGTGCCTGACCTGACCAAGGTGGCATTTGTGAAAGAAGGTGTGATGCCAAAGAACCAGAGAACTCAACCTGAGAGATGATCGGAGGACTTTGTGGATAAGCCGTTGCCTGAGGATATGGTTGTTTCGGCGCTTTGTTCTGAGCTGATCTTGTTAGATAGGGATCACACACGGGTGGTCCTTGGTGAGTTAACCGAGCCGTGGGGGTAGGGTATCGCAGAAGCTCATGAGTGGAAAATGCTGCGGCATGCGGTGTTGGCAAAGATTCCAAATAGATCTATCTCTCCCTCTCTTGAGTCTGTGAATAGTTCACAGTGAACTTGATTATGGAGTGAAAAGCATTGATCTGATCGAAAAACTCTTTTCTGTATGTGTCCAAATTAAAAATATATCATCTATAAAGCAAAACCAACACATAAGACGTACAGAACATACTGCTAACTACCAACACTTTAACCTATCCATAACAAGACTGGCATAAGCTCGTGCAAACATAGCACCAATCGCTGTTCCTTTAATTTGTCTAAAAATGTGGTTATTAAATTCAAAATAATTATTATCTAGTACTTAGCTGGATATCCTAACTAATGTACTTGTGGAAAAATTAGCATCCTGTTTACAATGCAAAGCATGATGTAATGCTTCTAGACCATCCTCGTGAGGAATGTTAGGGTAAAGTCCCACTACATACGCAGGGTAAAGGATTACTCCTCCTGGCAAGATACCAAACTCAGCTGCTCTGTCTTTTATGGAAGAAGGATTAGGTTTTACAAGATGGTTAAAATGAAAGTCTAAATACTGTGAGAAATTTTCAGTGGTACTAGAACTATTGGAGATGAATGGTCTACTTAAAACACTCCTGAGGTTTCTATGTATCTTGGGTAATAGTTAAAATCTACTTACTCTAGCCCTGTCTACCTTCAGATTCTCTTATCTTTTTCCATCTCAACCTCATTTCTTAACCTCTCTATGTTTACCACAAACTAGCCTATCACGTTCCTCAGTGGAATCCCCTCAACGTCTTCGACATCTGCCCTCAAGCTGTCTCATTGCTTGACTAACATGATTCTGCCAATCCCAAACTACTACAGCGGAACATGGGTAGGTAGAATTATATTATATGAAATACTCAGCAAGGTGCCAGAATTTTGTGCATGAATAAATTCACGTATATTTCTTTATGTTAAGAAATCTTAAAAATGCGTTGGTATCGGACAGATAAAGGAGTAGCAGACCAAACAATTATATAGTGTCTCGTGTTGCAGCCCTTTCATGCCTGAGCATTGAAGTTGTGAAACAATAGCAGCGTGTTATAGACCGAAATACCAGTAGCGCATCCTCTGAGCGTGAATGTGTGGCCAGCACACCCTGTAACTGTCATCACCACTGTTTGTATCAAGTTGTGGATAATTATATTTACCATACCATAAGTATTCGGATTTCTAAGAGCTACGTTTCGAGAGGTGCTTGTCTCTTCGTCAGACTGAAGGAAGGATCTCTCAAAAAATAGCTCACAAAATACTTACACCTCGCTTACTTTGTTGTACTTAAGGGATTCCAGCTTCATCAGCCATTCCCTGTCCCATGCATAGGGTCCGCCATTGTTGCCTATCAGCCGCCAGATCCATGATTATGTTGATTTGACTACGGGCCCAGTTGACGGCGCCATACGTTGGCTTTAAGAATGAAAGGTCTTTATCCAACAGGCTGTCCCAAGTGCACTTAGCAGCCCCGCGAATGCAGCGCCAACTGTGTGGTTTAGGATTCCGCCATATGGCTCCACAGAGACGCTCAGAATCCATTCGAGCAATGTGTCCGGCCCACCTCAGCCGTCGAGCTCTTATACGTTTTTCAACAGTTGGTTGTCTGTCACACATCTCTCGGATTTCGGCACTTGGTATGCGCATACGCAAGGATGTTTTCGCAATTCGCCTTAGAGATGACATTTGGAATACTTCCAGGGCATCAGTATCTGCCTTAGTGAGGGCCCATGTTTCTGATGCATAGAGGAGGATGGAGATGATTGATACATTACAGATGCGCATCTTTAAGCTGGTGGAGATGTCATCGCGGTCGAAGACCCACTTATGCAAACGTCCAAAAGACTGAGATGCCTTGCTAATACGTGCTGCAATGTCGTCACTGGCGGCGATTCTCTCACCATTTATGACGGAACCCAGGTATGTGAACAGGGGCACTACCTCAATGGTTTCATTGTACACGCTGAGCACGAGGAGAGCATCGAGATAGAAATACAGCACTTTTTTTTTCTGGTTTGATCTTCAAGCCAAACTGTTCGGCTTTCACAGAGATGCGATCCAGTATGCTCTCATACCTCACGACATGAGAAACTCTAGTTATAAGTGTCTTCCGTTGTTCCACTACAACCTGTTATGTTTGTATCAAGTTGTGGATAATTATAGTTACCATAGGGCCTTCCATAAATATTGGGCTTTCTCTGAGCTACGTTTCGAGAGGTGCTTTTCCCTTCGTCAGGCTAGAGGAAGGCTCTCCCAAAATACAGCTCAAAAAATGCTTACACTTCACGCCATGATAAACTCTAGTTACCAGTGTCTTCCGTTGTTTCACTACAACTTGTTATGTTTGTATCAAGTTGTGGATAATTATATTTACCATAGGGCCTACCATAAATATTGGGCTTTCTCTGAGCTACGTTTCGAGAAGTGCTTTTCCCTTTGTCAGGCTGGAGGAAGGCTCTCCCAAAATACAGCTCAAAAAATGCTTACACTTCACACCATGATAAACTCTAGTTATCAGTGTCTTCCGTTGTTCCACTACAACTTGTTATGTTTATATCAAGTTGTTTACATCCGTCACAGCTTGGCTCAAGATGGAAGGCGCACAATTGAAGCAATAAACATCCACAGGAAGCCACAATAAGCATTTTTCAAAACAAACTTCCAGCGAAATGCCATCAAAACCAGCTGAGGGCGTGCTTTACAATGTAGTTCCAAGCTAAAAAATAGGCCAGAAATGAAACTTGAACTAATTGTTGAGCTTCTGCTGGTCCATCCGGATGGATGGTAATAAGAGTTGCCAGAGATAATACACTTGTGAGATTTTTAGCTTTCCTTCTATTTTGTTTTCAAATAGACAGCAACTACAATTGCTGCATTATTCCACAATGCTCCACCTAGACTGGACTATCACGAGCAACATAAGGAGCCTCAATTTGTTGCACGAGACTCTAACTTGCACGCCTAGTTAATATCCGCTGTACACCCCTGCACAATGCCATTGTCAATGGCTTTTACTCAGCTTTTACTCAAAATGGCTTATCAGCATTATACATTTTTATTACACCTAATATTTAAATTGCACGGAAATGAATGCAAACCAGGAGAAGTTATAAAACCCAAAACGTAGACTCCAGGCAGAATTCTCTACTACTGAGAATACAGGGTTGCCTTTGGCGACCGAACCCACATCCCACCCTGTAAGAATACTCTGATCTGCAGATACTCAGAACTTAAAATGTTTTGATGATTGTGTCACTACATAGGTGTTTCTTCAAAGGTGAAGTCAATTTTGGAGTTGTAGGAGAATAAGCTTCGAATGTAGAAAGTTCAAAGTAACAGGGTTGCCTTTGGCAACCAAACTCATATCCTTTCATTACCCGGCGAGAATACTCTGATCTGCAGAGATGTTATTTTTAGAGGTGAACTTACAATGTTAAGGTTTTGATGATTGTGTCACTACATACCTGTCTCTTTAAAGGTGAAGTCAATTTTGGAGTTGTAAAAGAATAAGCTTCGAATGTAGAAAGTTCAAAGTAACAGGGTTGCCTTTGGCGACCGAACCCACATCCCACCCTGTAAGAATACTCTGATCTGCAGATACTCAGAACTTACAATGTTTTGATGATTGTGTCACTACATAGGTGTTTCTTCAAAGGTGAAGTCAATTTTGGAGTTGTAGGAGAATAAGCTTCGAATGTAGAAAGTTCAAAGTAACAGGGTTGCCTTTGGC
>JANTCA010091475.1:17122-34096 GCA_024741275.1 Chironex yamaguchii
TTTTTCTATCTTCTTATGTCTGTCTGTCTGTCCTTCTGTCTGTATGTAAGTAACAAACTTAAAACGTTACAAATTAACTCTGATAAAAGTTTCAGGAAATGTCTGAAACGTGTCTCTGAAGAAGTCGTCAGACTTGAGAGATAATTGAAATTACTGTCTTTATTCAGGAATCCTGGAAATAAATTTTTTATTGTTCAAAGATAAGGCTGTTTTTAGTAGAAGTCGTTCGAGTAATTGATAAAATAGTCCAGAATAAATTCCAAACAAAGTAATACATTGATCCTTATCCTGGCAAGAATCCATGCACTTTAATTTATAAAAAAACAAAAATTGTGGTCTTCGAAACTTTGATTACTCAATAAAACCAATTCAGGTGTAGAGATGCAACCAATACCATGTGGCATGAAGCCAAGTCAATCAGGAATCAGGTAGGTATTTTCTCGTACACACTATGATAAAAATTATAGCCTGTTCTTTTCTCCCCTCACCCCCCTTATAAATCAAAATTTATGTAGGGGGTGAGGGGGCGTTGAGAGAATTAAGCTGCTTGACCGACGTTTGCGTTCAACCGGTGCTTTTAGTTTTCCTGGTATTGTGAAAAAAAGACTTAATTGGTTTGGAGACTGAAGAAAAGAACCCTAAAGAAGCATTGCTATAAAAAACGATAGCAGCCTTGCTTCCAAATACTTTTCTTTTCAATGTCTATTACTTCGATTGCTGTCATCTACCCAGTGTTTAAGGCTCATGATACTTCCTTCTCCATTTTGCAGTGACAAAGCAATGACCAACACAAACTACTGAAGACATTTTATAAAGGTGACACGGTTTTTTTTCTTACGTTAGAGATTAGTTTCGGTCACTGTTTTGCAACTCAAGGCAGATTAGTTTTCAAAGAAGATATTACACAAAAACAATATCTCCTTAAATGTGACGGAGTTTATTTCAAATTTAACATTAAATTAAGACACTTTGGTACTATGAAATGTTTATTATCATTCATATACCCACTTGTACTTTCTATTTTTAATATACATATCTGTGTCAGATCCTAGTTATAGCTTGACTTACACGCATTCCTAAAACACAAAATACATTGACCACAATCCAGTGAAACATAAACCTCAGTGCAAAAATACGATTATAAAAATCTAAGAATAGTTACAATTGTTTATGCTCCAAAATGTGACTGGCCAAATGATAAAGGCAGGCACCTACTTGCAAAGAAGGGATTACGCTCGAAAACCTTCCCATGCTTATCCCTAGGAAGCTATTACCTCGAGCTGACCGACTGAAAGAACCATAACATTCCAAACCTCAATTTCACTTATGACATGTAGGGATCTTCCTGCAAACGAGACTTCGTCGTAACATTGTATATTCTGAAAATGGTTTAATGGCTATCATGTACCATGACGTACATCAGTGCAAATTTAAGATGGATTATGTAACGTTTACCATCCTTTCTCAAGAGAACGACTCAAGACGTTTAGGCCAAAGGTTCTGTCCTTTAAAAGGGAAATTTTATTAGTTCTATATTTCGTTAGTTACACAGTAGTCCACAGCAGTTAATTATTGTACATCAGGACCAATACTGGTTTTTATACGAAAGATGTATAGAAACTAGCCAATCAAAAACAATCTTTGGTTTTCCTTTCTGGTTTATGATTGGCTAGTTTTGATACATCTTTCATATAAAAAAGGATGCCATATACATATACTTTCCTTTCTGATGATTATACTCTGAAGAGAGTCAGACAAAAAAAGCATTTAAGTATGTTTTCGTGCAATGTGGCACATTTTCAAGGCAATTTTCGAGTTTTGTACGTCAAAAAGATAGTTCAATTAAATATTATTATTTGCTGTGGGTCTAGTATAAAACCAAAAAAATATAAAATTAGTAATTTTGCCACCTTATTAAAAAAGAAAACGAATCACCGACTAATTAATGACCTAAAGGACAGTCAAGTAACAAAATTTTATATCATATTGGATGCCTTTAAATCGATTTGTTTACACAAATCGAATTAAAGATTGTCCATTCTTAATAATTGCAAGATTTACATTTTACTTAAAACAAATGTTTTAAAATGTATACTTGATTCATCAATGTAACACAGACACAATACAAATTATCTATAAAAACAATTCAACCTAGTGCTAACACAATTTTTATAACATATTAAATCAAATAAAAGCTTGACCTTTTAAACGCCCCTTCAAATAGACACTTTCTCAAGTAAATGCACCCTTCCAATAACTGCCCCATAGAACACCTTCATTTAAAACAAATTTGAAACAAATTAAATTTCCCCATCATTTATATGTTTATTGAGCAGCGTGTCTGTTTTATAAATTGACATTGATTCGATGCCGTTACTAATCTGTTGCATCGTTATGCAGATTCCCTTGTATTGTCATGAATTTCGTCTTTCTCGTCTGAAGTTCCATATTTAATACCTACACCGGCATTTCTACTAAATCGACTTATGTGAGTTTTCCACATAAAAAGATTGATAGGATAGTTATACGCTGGTCATCCATGACAAAAGATACTTAGTTGATACCTAACATGTTATACCTATTCGG
Source organism: Chironex yamaguchii (assembly GCA_024741275.1). Classification (NCBI taxonomy): domain Eukaryota; kingdom Metazoa; phylum Cnidaria; class Cubozoa; order Chirodropida; family Chirodropidae; genus Chironex; species Chironex yamaguchii. The sequence continues at coordinate 19,709 of JANTCA010091475.1, forward strand.
ACCAAAGTTTGTCTGCTATAAGAGAGATAATTTCTAGGAAAGTGACAAAAATTACAGCTGACAGAAAGTAAAGGCCTGTGAAAATAAAGTTGAATTAAATATTTGGTTGCACCTATATTGTGGGCATTTTTTTAAGAATTGTGAAAACATGTTATATGTGATCCTTCCATGCAAAGCATTTCTGAGTATGCCCTAGATTGTCAAAGAGAAATCTAATCTGTGATTTTGTAAAAATGAGTTGTCAACTTTTCTAACTTCCTGTGAAGACTACTTTTCTTTGTCAAATAAAGTATTACTCATTAAGAAAATAAACAAGGAAAATTAACAAATTAAATCTTTATTGTCGTTCACATGCTAATCCACTTTATGTGTCCTTTGAAGTTAAGTCCTTGCTGTTTTTAAGAACCTGCAAAATGCACAGATGTTTCGTCAAAAAGAATAATTAGACCTAAGTAAACAAAATTTCAATTAGTGGTTCTTTCCTTTAAATGGGCAGGAAGTTACAAAATTTCAAAGTTTACCCCAAAACATTTCAGATGACCAAAACTTTGGTGCGCAGAAAGTTAAGGCCGACTTAAAATTAAGGCAAACTCAGAGGTACGCCCGGCTGAGTACAAATTTAGACCGCCTAAGCAGACAGAGTTTGGTTCTCTAAGCTTCTGTGTACTCACGGAAATCTTTCCGGTAATCAGGGGCATATTACACAATGTTCAGACTAAAATAGTGGTTGATTATAGTTTTTGAGACTCACGGCAAAGTATCCCCGCGTAATCTAGACGACTGCATGAATACTGCTATAAATGAGATACAAATGGCCACAGAAAGTATAATTAAAAAGAAGCGATTAAGAACCATTGCACTGTTCATCCATTCTGTTCTTAATGCAATGCGTTTTTTTTCGCGTTCCATCGTCTTCGCTAGAGATAATGTTGGATTAAACTTCTTCACTCTTAAACGACCAAATATCTGACGTAACGACACACTCATTGCATTTTCCTGGTTGGTAGTATCACGTGATGTGCTGGTTACTTTGACAACAGTGGTAGACCTTTTCTTCACAATGACTGTTACATTGGGGCAATGTTGTGATGTTGGATCACTTGTAGGTCCAGAGGTCTCGACTGCCTCGGTCAAGCTCGGTTCTTCACGCGTCTGTACTTCCGTAATCTTCTTTGGAATACTTCCACGCTGCTTCGTCGATTGTGAAAACGAGGCAGAGACACTCAAAAGCTTGTTTACTTTAGCTTCCAATGTTTCTTCTTGTAATGTCTTTTTGCGTGCGAGTTCTTGATGTTTTTTAATTGCAACTCGCAATTTATCATATTTGTTAATCTTGTCAATAAGGCCATTTTCAGTTGATAAACTCTCTAACGGCTTGAATTCTTCACTGGTTGTCGCCTCGCCATCTATAAATAGAACAAACGCAAAACTAAACAATTCTTCGACGAGTTAAAAAAGCGAACAATGCTTGATCGTTTACAACCTGTGTTAAAATAAACTCAAAATAAATGCCCTAAGCCTGACGACGAGGGAATGGTTTTCTGATGAGAAAAAATTAATCAGAAAAAGCTTACGGCTCACGACATGACCATCTTATTCATCCTTGGCACGCCTAAACATGCATGCATTTCTCCATATGTGCATAGCATCACATGTCTTTATGTCTTCATGCATGCACATATCAGTCTTTGCAAGCACAAATTTAAAGATAATCACTACATGCACGTTACTCAGTACGTGGCTAAACTTCCCGCTCCTGTACTTTCAGACTCCATGTCTTCCTCAATCTGTACTTTCAGACTCTTTCTGTTTCTTCTATCCATGCACATGCGTGCTTTGTCGTGCATACATGTTCACCTGCCATGCATACAGGCATATGTCAGTCCGTACAAGCATACTCGTTTTATACTTCTGTTTGTATGTATGTTTATGTGTTTCAATGCAAATATTTACATCTACATGCATTCGCTCTTTTGCTTGCTTGACTAATGGCATGTGTTAGCAATCAACTACAATGATCAGGCATAACAGTACCTTGTTTTTCCTTCTGTTCATTTTTGGCATCATTGCTTGACTTGCTGTCATCAGGTATTGATTGAATCTCCTCTTTATTTGATGAAGATGGCGTTGGAAAATAAGGCATAAGCTCCACTCCAGTTATTGCAGAAGCCAGCGACTGAGATGATAAATTGGACTCACTTGGCAACAGTCCCGGTCTTTCGTCATTGGAATCTGCTTCCCCAAAACCTGAATCCCGTCGACGCAGTGACGTTTCATCATTGTTAGGTGTCTTTTCAACCGACGGAATAGTATCGTTCGTGACAGGTAGTATCTCCATTTTAAAAACTTCACTAGCTTTGGTGTCCGACCAATGAATTTCACTGCTTTCAATCTGAAAACCTTTGTTATCATGTCCGCTAATTGCACTTTGTCCTCCCCAAGGAATCTTTTGCATTTTGCTTACTTCTTTGGATGCAACATCAGGACCTGAACATTGTCATGGAAATCATACACAAAGTACTATAAGAACATAAATTTATTACAATTCTTCATGTACACAAATTGAAATTTCATACCTTTGAGCGTTGAACTTGTTAAACATTCATTCAATGTACACCGAGAATTTATAATAACGACATGAACAGTAAATATGTTTTCACGCCTACTTCTGATTGGGAGTGCATAAAAGCACATACATTGCAGGCAAACACTGGCAACATCACGACTCTTTCATGAAGCTCAGTTTGTACTTCGTAACTTTTCCCTTGCTTTTATGCAAAAGAATAAATATCAGTACGGCACCAGGATGTCAAATTGAAAATTTGTGAATATTATCCCTAAATTTCCCTGGAGTGTGCTGAAGCTAAATGTTGTCTCGATTCCCTATGGTCCTAAGCACGAAAATCGTGAAGATGGACATAGTTCAACTTTTTTCTTGTGCTCAAAGGGTTTATCAATAGCTTGCGAATTGTAAAGGTACAATGTTGTCTTGTTTTAGGAGCCGTTGCTCGATGTTCTGATCCTATGAAATGTTGATTGCACTTTGGGCATTCAAGTACTACAGAGAAAGAAGATTTCGAACTTTCGATTTGGACACCATGGTCACCTTTGATCTGCTCAGTTTATTTAAAATACATAATTTAAGTCTAAACAAACTTTTCCTTTCAGGAATAATTGTTTACCCTAAAAGCACTGGAGGAACCATGACATTGTTAAAGACAATTTATTCATTTGGAATAAAACAGTTGCTTTAATAAGTTTCCTTCAAGTTTTACTTGTTTAAGTTTAAACTGAGCTTAAGACTACAAAAAGTCCAATCAATTGGTATTCTCAACCTTGACCGAGATGCTGTAAAAACCTGCCTACTTAAAGCTTCTAGATCAAGGCACATAAAGGTAACCACATACAACAAGCGAAACACACAGGCACGCACAGAGACACGCACAGAGACACACACAGAGAGCAACACACAGAGTCAAACATCATCATCATCATCATCATCATCATCATCACTTTCATCATCATCATTATCATCATCGTAGTCGTCGTCACCATCATCATCATCATTATTATCATCAACCATCATTATCGTTGTCGTCGTCATAGTTATCGCAATCATCGTTATCGCCATCATCATCGTTGTAGTCGATGTTTTCATCAACATCGTTGTCGTCGTCATTATCATCAAGATCACCACAATAATCGTCATCATCATTACCATCATCATCATCAACATAATCGTCATCATCACAACCATCATCATCATCATCATCATCATCATCATCGTCGTCATCATCATCATCATCATCATCATCATCATAAATCGTCATAATAATAATAATCATCATCATCGTCGTCATCTTCATCATCAATCGTCATAATCATCATCATCATCGTCATCACCATCATCATCAACATCATCATCGTCGTCGTCGTCATCACAATCATCGTCGTCGTCATCATCATGATCATCATCGTCGTCATCAGCATCATAATCATCATCGTCGTCATCATAATCATCATCATCGTCACCATCGCCCCCATTATTATCATCTGCTTCCTTTTCTTGTTTATACGCCATTCGCTCGTACTCATTATTTCTGATTGCTACTTATAAGAGGTTTAGTTATCTAACGGAACAAAATTCAAAAACCTGTCTTCAGTAAAACAAAAGCTTTTCGTCCGACACTGATCATATAGATTCGACAGAGTACAGTAACAGACAACATAGCAGAATTTGTTGTGTAAGGTAGGATGGAACATTGACCAATAAGAAAGCAACGAACCAAGTATTGGGCGACAAAATTGGGCCACAAAATTGGGCGACAAAATTGGGCGACAAAATTGGGCGACAAAATTGGGCGACAAAATTGGGCCACAAAATTGGGCGACAATTTGACACCCCCCCCGCAACGAAAAACCCAACCAGCCGCTACTGCCATTGATCCTGATGGGTTCTTCCAAAGATGACATGACATACAATACTCCACTCAATTAATGCCAATTGGTTTAAGTGATAATCAGTCTCTATTGTCCACCAGTCCCTGTGCCTCTACATACACATATTCTCGTATTCTATACCATAACATACCATACCACACATGTTTTGACTTGATTGTGTCTTACATAGTACCTTTTCAGCTATTATTGTAAAATAAATATAAAATACTTCAAGAGGACCGTACAGGAATACAGGATAATATTACAATGACTATTAAACTCAAATAAAAGCCAATAACAATCGGTTTTAACCTAGACAGACAACAATTGTCCCCTTTGTGACGAAAAACTAGATCAGGAAGACCGATTTAGAAGACAGGTAACAGTTAATGTTGGATTTGAAACTTTGAAATAATACAGAAGATAGGAGGCGTTAAGGTAAGCAATAAGTTGCACACTTGAAGTTCTAGCAAGGATGATGGTTACAAAGAAGTTCTAAATACTTAGCCACATTGCAGCGTATTGGTTAGATCTCCAACACAGTCTAAGATGTTCACTTATCCTTCTGCCTTGCAGGTATCATAAGGAAAGGAAGTCATGGGAGGAATGTATGCCATTGGGGGCATTGCTGAACTTGTCTCCATATTTATTTCCATGTCATGTGAAAATATGGAGCCATATATAATACGTTTTAATAGCGTGGTATTGAACTAATTGAAACTAAAGATCACAGATCAAAGCTGCCTCACTTATGTAACAGATATGTGGCGAAAGCTGTTTTGTAATTCGCCTTGAAAATTTGCGACATTCCGCTTAAAACATACTTAAAAGTATGACAATCTTTAGAGTATGACTCGTCAGAAAGCTTTTAAGTATGTTTTCAGCGCAATGTCGCAAATTTGCACAGCGATTTTCACGTTTTGTACCACAAAAAGATTGTTTTGTAATTCCGAGCTTAAGGGATGACGAGATGCTATCATGTCAGCTGGAGGAGTTGGGATCGAACACGTTATTCTAGCCAAGGGGTATAGAATGTGCCCTCCCCCCTCTATAGTGAACACCAATGAATAATACTCGAGTCAGAATGAAGTGCGAATGCAAGAATATCATTCCTCTTGATACCTGTGGGTTCAACGCGATTCGGACTTCCACCAACATCATAAAAAACCACTTTTGACAGAACACCAAGGGCCAAAAACTAAAAGGACAAGAAAGTAATTAATAATAATATAAATCATAATAATGATAATACTAATAGTAATAATAATAATAATAATAATAATTAATATATTTTATTTTACAAGTAATTGAAAGATTATAAAAGTGGTATCTGAACAACCGACAAGAAGCTAAAAGATACTGTCCTAAAACGTAGAACATACTCACAAAAATGACAGAATGCTGACAAAAACATGACAAAAAGTGACAAAAATACAAAGAACTGCTGACAAAAATATGACTAAATGCTGAGAAAGATGACTAAATGCTGACAAAAATGACTAAATTCTGACCACAATTGTACAAAATAATTCAAAAATATGACAAAATACGGAGAAAAATGGCAAGATAATGACACATAAACGTCAAAACATAAGGAACTGCTGACAAAAATATGACAAAGTACTGACAGAGATGACTAAATGCTGACCAAAACCGGACACAATACTTAAAAAATATGACAACATGGTGATAAAAATAATACGAATAGTCACGAGTTATGACAACGACGATGATGACGATCATAGTTGTAACAAAGAGAAAAATTATGATGATAAGAATGGAGAAGAACATGATGAATTATGGTTATGAATTATGGCAATAATAATGATGTATAAAAAGGTAATGACTTTTTAACAATAAGATGGCTTGTCGGTTTTGGTCGTTTTGGGGTTTGATTCTTGGCAGTGCTCATTGGAGGTGTGTGGCATCGTCATGGTAACTCTGACACGAATCACGCGATGTATATCATGATAGAGAAGAATGTTATTGCGGTGCTTAAGAAAGTGTTCAAATAACGACGACGATGATGGTAAGGAAGATGATAATTATGATAATGAAGAAAATAGCAATAATAAAGACCATAATAACAAATTATGACTTTAATGAATGTGATTGTGATTATAACAGTAATAGTGGTACTGAAGGAGCCGCCGTGGTATAGTGAATAAGACGACGATCGTGCAAGCCAGTGGTTGTGAGTTCGAACCCGCGTCACCACAACCAAAATACCATTGGCGAGAAAAGGTAACGGGAGCCCACTCTCATCATCATCATCCTTCGGTATCCACTGGGAGGTCAGCCAGAATAGAATGTCATACAGCATGGTCTTTCATCACCTGGCTCAGCTGTTCCGTTTTGATCCCCGAGTCCCTGGCTAGCATCAGGGGAAGGTTGTCTTTTTGCTGCGATTCAAGAGGCTTCTGTTCTCAGAAAGAGCTCACTTCTCTAATCCTGGCATGGGAATCAGCTACGCTGGGAATCGACTATGCTACAAAATAATCATACTGAATACCAAACAATAAGCAGTGACGTCAACACCATTCTGTCCCATTATCATTATCTCAATTGTGTCTGTACTCGAAAGACGTAATAATACTTACCCGTAAATATTGTGGGAAACGAAACAAACGAAGACCCTCGGGATCATAAATATGGAGACAATAACACGAACAGACCATGGCAACTGTCAGTTCAACGATGACGCAGCCATAGAACTTTGAAACCAACGGAAAGGATTCGGATGTCGTAGGCATCTTTTTATTGACCAGTGACAGATAGACAGCAAGACATAGTATCAATGTTATGCCACATTCTACACGAACAAGAAAGAAAGATTTGCGTTTAATCTATGAGGGTAATAAAGAACGTCAAATGCTGTTTTGGAATATAACATAATTAACTATCACAATTACACTATACTCTAAATTGCAAACATGTTTCGGCTATACACCAGCCATCATTGAAGGAATGCTACTATAGGAGACTGGCCCACTGGATGTTAAACTTCAATATGCTATCCCGTAAGTACTAATAAGCAGGATAGCATTACGTACTGATTTTATAGCCTGATAGGACCCGGTCGTGCACTCGAACTGATGGAAGGAGCTTGAGAAGGAGGCCGTATTCCCTGGTGGATGAGAAAGCCTACAGGAAGACAGCAACTATCTCTAAATATAGGATCATGTCATGAAAATATGCATAACGGATTAATATAGAAGAAATAAATGAATATAGTCCACATGTAGTCCATTTTTGGTGCCTTCAGTTATTTATAAATCTTTTCTATTCTTAAATGAAAAAGGTAATAATTTCAAGAGAATATTTACAGCATTATGAAGGGCCAGTTTTCGTAATGTTTTTCTTATCATAGTTGAGATATTTAAGTTTATTGGACTTGATTAACCCATTGACGCTTTGTAAGAAAAAGAAATACAATGTGTCAGGGAAAGATAACTAAGCAAAAAACATGTTCATCGTTTCAAAAAGCAACATGGTATTCTAAAGGAGCTTTTCGTTGGAAATTCCTATGTAATCACATAACGGGAGACATGTGCTCCTGAACAGTTATATATTGACAATAGTTCGGACTCAGATATCGATATCTTTTGTAATTCAAATTTAACATAAATTATAAAGGAGTTTCTCCAGCAAACTCCATATGTTCTTTTGTAAAACCGCGTTGTGGTATTTAAAAAGCTACTCAATAAACAGGCACGGAAGAAATGAAAAAAAAAAGATAGACGAATAGAAGAAAAGAAAGAAAGAAAGAAAGAAAGAAAGAAAGGAAGGATGATAAAAACCAAGAAAAGGGGGACAGAAAGAAAAACGAAAGAAACAGGGAAAAGAAGGAATGAATGAACTAATAAACGAAAAAAAACGAAGAAAGGATAGAAAGGACGAATAAACAAAAGAAAAAAGGAAAGAAAGAAAGAAGGAAGAAAGAAGTAAGGCCAGGACGAATAAACAGATAAACAAGCAAAGATGAGAAAAATGGATTGAACGAATAAACGATACAAGAAACGAAAAAATAAAGGACGAATAAACAAAGAAAGAAAGAAAACAGGAAGGAAGAACGAATGAACAAAAGAAAGAAGGAAAGAAGGTGCTATGGAAGGAAAGGAGAAAGGGATAGTGTTGAATACCATATAATCTTTTCAACTATCTTATTGAGCACTTTTGTTCAGTAAGAAATGCAGTTAGAGATGTAGTCGTTGGAACTAGGTTTGACGTCAGGTGATCAGTTACATAAATTAAGTTTAATAGTATATTATCTTGAGTTGCATATAGTATATCATTACTTACCCATTCTTTTTCCCACTTCCGGTGGCACTAAAAACACTAAACTTGACAATATAGCTATAAGCACTGGTGGTATTGTGTAATATATCAATTCAAACACTGAAGATCGTTGAAGTTGAATGTTGCACATAACAAGTGGACTACGCCTGTTTTCATCAACCGGAAGTGGTGACTCGGATTCGAGACAATACGCATTACGCAATTTCCAAGCCTTATTGGCTACATAGTCATTGCATTGCATATCACGTGATGAATGAAGTCTCAATTCGTTCTTGCTTACAGTCCAGGAACCTATCTGTAGCTCACACAGTGCGTTATCAAATGGATACTCGCCCACCTCCATTCGACAAATTGATTTTAAAATAACAGGGATGGCAACTGTGACACTGCCATGGTTGTTAATTACTGCGAAGAAATTTTGGTCATCACTTTCGACTTCCTTCCCAATTTTAAAAGAAGTACTTAGATCCATCCTATAACAGTAAAAACAAGATAAATTATTTTTATTGAACCGTATATGCTGGGAGAATCATGTCATCAATTTTTGTACATCTGAGAAGCATTGGTCTATGGCATCGGTGGACTGGGAAAATTCGTGCTGGTGGACGGAGTCGACGAGGTACGTTGAAAGTGTATATTTCCTTTCATAATTGTCCCCTGGCGTCAAACACACGGACAACACCCATTCTACATTGAACGTCCTCGAAGGGTCTGGGCCTTTTCCTAACACATTTTCAAAACTCTGATATCATTTATCTTCTTGACAAGAAGCATCTGAAATATGACGACGTTAGAGTCCTCCATGGAAAATTTATCAGAATTTTTCAGGCTGGTAAGATTGGGGAGTACATGATATATCTTTTGCTTGTCGCCAAATTAACCAGTTAAAAGTTTGAATTAAATGTGAAATGAAAATAGTTCAAGAATGTATATTTACAAAAACATAATTCGTGGGGCTAAAATATAGCCCATAAAATAAAAGATTTAAAACCTTGCAAGAAGTTCAATTCTCGTACAATTGTGATTAAACCATTTGCAATCTCAGTAACCTTAAAAAACTTTAACACGCTGCAAAATAATGATCTATTAGCTAGTAATAAATATAACATTAAAATGTTTAACTTTACCACCTTGTTGGTCAAAATTTGCTTGTTTGAAATGGCTTGTTTCTTCAAAAGGGTGATGAAATTTTATATTTTATTGGTCAAATGGAATTATATTTTCGAACAAAATCTACATATGGCAACAAGGCTGAGAATTCTCCGAGAAAGAGACATGACTTAGGCTCACCAAACCTTTTTTCTAACACTTCCACAGGCACTTTTGACATTTTGTGAGAGATAATTATGGCAAAGATTAATTGCAAGTAATATAACAAAATACAGGAAGACCGGATGATGTTAGGACGTAAAAAACATTAACAAGTAATTAACAAGACGAGAGTCCCAAAGGGAAACTTACAAATAACAAGGGCGACCATCAAAAATAAAGGTGCATTGCTATGGTTGTCTTTTATTGACGTTTGTGGGTAGCTACTAAAAAACCCTTCTGTGCTTACTAACAAAAAATGAAAGGTAAGATTTTGGAAATTTGTCAAAAAAAGCATGATATCCTCATGGACGGACATGATCCAAGTATAATAATGAAGACCAATGACTATTGTTTTCAAGAGTCGAGCTTAATTAAGAGTAAAAGGAATCCTTTTAGGACACTATTTGGAAACCTCGATTCTCCAAAAATGCCCATAAAATCAAACGTTTGGACTAGTAACCTATCTTTACAAATGTTGGGTGGCCAGAAAAGACATGGAAAAACTGGAAAAAAACCAAAAAGTTCATGATCTTCCATTTTTTAGTTGTGTTTAATACAGGAATATTAGAATATTGAATATCGGAATGTTTTCATGTAGAATACCTTAGCATGAGGAGGGGAATCTACGCTTACAGTAGAAGTACAATGTTTAAGAGGATGACAACTTACGCATTATAGAGACAAAGTTCAGGTGTCCAAACCGAACTCATTGGTATGGTGATATCTTTTAAATTGCCAAACATCTGACTTGTCCATTTTAATCTTGGATCCACCCAGTCCTAAAAAAGAAAAGGCACTGCTTAACTCTTACCCGACAGATGACGTACACTAAAGATACGGGAGTCAAAGGTCACGTATGGGGTCACAGTCACATACGGGGCTCAAAGGTCGCGTACGGGGCTCAAAGGTCGGGTACTGGGTCAAAAGTCTAAGTTCAAGGCCAAAGGTCAAAAGCCTGCTGTGAAATATGGTTATTTATTTTACTGGAACTAATAATTATTCTCATGGAAGACGGGTATGTAGGGTACATGTGACAACAACCCCACGTTATTTTCCATCCTTACACTGAAATGGAAGTGATTGAAGAAGCCACTTTATCTTTTTGTCTGTCAAATCGTCAACAAAAGCATGGGTTAATGGGAAAAAATGAGAAAAGTTCTCATCAGTTACATTTGCGGATTTCTTGATCGATAAATTGTCAATAACCGAAATGGCTATAGGAAAGATATGTGAATTTAAGTAAATATTTTCTAACTTAAATTGCACGCATGACATGGCTTCGACCAAGTAAAGAGCTACAGAAATAACAGATGGTAACCAGTAAATTAGAAAGTGTGATTCAGAGGTAAAGGAACGGTAAATGTTGGAATTCAAACTAATAAGTTAAAGCAAGTGAAAATCACTAAATAGGCAGTAAATTTCACAAGTTTGACGTTTGAGGAAGTATGACTTTTGAATAGAAGCTTGTAGTCAAGAAAGGCATTTGGATAAGGTATAGACGCGAGCTGTAAGACAACCTTGTTGCATGCTTAAACGTTTGGTTATAGAAGTATTGGAGAAGACATCTTCAAGAGCACTTGAAGAGTAATTCACAGGAAGCAGCACCACGACCATCAGAATACACCTGTCCACCGAAGGTCGAATAATCGATATTCGGTCACTTGTACGGTATTCTGTTACGTCTTTTGCTAATCGAACATTCTGCTGTAATCGAATAGAGCGATTAGTCCGATCATTCGAATAGCAAACAAGTATTCGAATAGCACCGAATAACCGAATAGCATTGACTGATCGAATGCTATTGACAGACTGAACAGCTATAGCAATGACAGAAAAAAGCCTGAGGCATTTGTTTAACTTATAACCGTAAATTAACAGTAAGGTATCAAATCAACTGGGGGAGCCAAAAGTTTTCTGTAGAGTAGTAGAAACTCCTATTGCTTTATGCTGCTTAATGTTTGTTCTATGGCAATAAAAAAGATAAATTATCGTTTACATTTTGTATGCCATGTCCTACCACACCCAAAATAATGTGATGCTTCTCCTATACCTGCCGCATAAACAAATAGTAGTTAATATTTCATCCTAATAATAATTTGAATAGTAAAATGCTTGGAGATGGAGAACCCTACATGAGACAAATCCAATGAGATGCTATACTATGATATTCAGTGTGAAAATAACGGCCTGAAAAATGCACCATTACTATTTGTTGGTAAATACTAAACAGGAAGACAGCAAGTGAACGCCAGAGTGGGGAGTGGATTGGTGGCAAGGGGGTGGGGGAGGGAAGCATGGTATGGCGTGGCAAAGGAGCCAGCAAAAAACATACCCAGATGGGCAGCCATGGTAGCCAACCATCGAGTTCAAGACGACAATTGATGATATTAATGACCAATTACATTTGCGTCGTTAGGAAGTACCTTTTACATACATTGATCAAAGCGGTTAATCTACATCTCTTGCGACTATGTTTTCAAACCGACAACCTGTCCCTTCTATGCTATGTACTCCGTGTGGAGAGGGGGCGGTGGGCGACAATGGGGCATATGGTAAGTTTTACTACAGAATTTCAAGATTTAGAAGTCTTTGCATATGGCGCCTTTTCTCTCAGATTATTCATCAAATTGGTAGTCTTAGAGATTAGATTTGAAATAAAGTGATCTAGTGATAATTTTTGCGCTTCTCATCTGCTATGGTAATATCTTTGACAGCATAAAAAGGAAACTGGCTTATGTCAATGACGATAATGCTTAATTCACTTGAAAGCGAATAACCCAAATAGCAACTGAGTGTATCAACAGGTGACATTGTTCTTAATAATTCACTATTTCATCCAACCAAATAGCATTCACATTTCTGACATTCATGACGAAGTTCTATTTCTAAAGAATTTCAACATACGTGAATTAAATAATCTTCTTCTCGAGGGCAGTAAAGTTACAAAAGTTTTACAACTTTATAGTTATATATTACAAACTTGTAAAACGGCTACAGACAACCTTATTTTATCTATATATACGTCAATATCTACATCTATATCCACATCTATATCTATATCCATATTCATATCTATTTATTTAAAATAGAAAAAGCACTGTGTCTGTTGAGGTATTACATATATCTGACACTGATGAAGGCTTAAGTCGAAACACAAAAAATTAATGGATTTCCCCTTACCCACCGCTGGGTTTCGTCTCGTAATACCAAGGACTTTGAAAGTCCTTCGCAAAACCTTTGTGCCGTGATGGCACGGAGGTTTGAGTGTTGGCTTTTGAGTCTGAGGGTTGCAAGTTCGAACTCGGTCGGCTCCCACTTAGTGCAGCTATTGTGGTAATGCTCACTCTTGACAAATATATAAAAAGCACTGTGTCTGTCGAGGTATTATATATATCTGACACTGATGAAGGCTTAAGCCAAAACACAGAAAAAATTAATGAATTTCCCCTTGCCCACCGCTGGGTTTCGTCTACTTGGTTAATCTGGAAAGGAAACCTGATGCCAAGCAATGCTGTTGCATGCCATTCTATATCAATACTTGCAATTTATCATGCCATAGTAAGTTGTAGGAGGAAAGATGTAGTAGTGAAAACCACACATACCATCGTCAAGTGCACCACTGACGTCAGTTCCTCGCGCGGCTCTTCCTACAAATGTCACATAAAAACAGAATAGAGAACACCACAAAGCACCAATGAAGGAATACGTTATGAAAAATAACAAATATATTACAAAATGTTACAGTGTTAAAACATCCAAATAATTTGATAGACACGTGAATATTTTTATGGGTTAATGCCACAGTACATTTCATTACCAGCAAAAATGTGGTCACACAACATGCATAATATCCATAGCATTCACTCATTTTAGTGTGGTGTTAAGTTTGCTTAGCATCTCTCAAAAACACAGGAAGATATGATGTTTGCAATCACAGCATGGAATTGATGCAGTGTCATGATATTAGACACAGTATCATGAAATGTGATATTAGTTGCAATTTATCGTGACAAAGTGGGTACATGTTAGTACCAATTAATTGTGAAAAAATGGGTATATGTTAGTAGCAACTAATTGTGACAAAATGGGTACATGTTAGTAGCAATTAATTGTGACAAAATGGGTACATTTTAGTTGCAATTAATTGTGACAAAATGGGTACATGTTAGTAGCAATTGTGGCAAAATGGGTACATGTTAGTAGCAATTAATTCTGATAAAATGGGTAGATGTTGGTTGCAATTAATTCTGATAAAATGGGTACTTGTTAGTAGCAATAAATTCTGATAAAATGGGTACATTTTAGTTGCAATTAATTGTGACAAAATGGGTACATGTT
>JANTCA010091477.1:0-13106 GCA_024741275.1 Chironex yamaguchii
AGCTTTATTAATCAAGATTTGTAACACTCTAACATTTCAGTGCTAAGCGTTGATTTTCAAAAATAAATGAAAATATTCTTTCTTTTCACACTCTACTGCACACACTAACGCAACAGTAATGAGCAGAAATAAACACATAAAAAATATATTATTCAGAAGAATTGTCAAAGATTTCACCATAGGCCTGCTGCGCGGAATTGGTTGCAACGTGGTTGCTAATGAAAAATGTATTGACTAATCAACAAGCGTTTCCGCTTTGCTAGCGTGTTATGCCATTTTGATCGCAGCATTTTCGCATTTCGTAAGCCTGGTCCGTAACAATTAAGCTAATCGTGATAGTGATAAATTTATTTGCTTTAGTGTGAACTGCATAGTTTAAAAAACTCGACGTTCTTTTGGGGGAAAGGTTGCACGTTTTCAAACAATGTTCTTGAAACTTATTATTTAACTTCAGCTGTTACCTCTTGCAATAATATGTGGGTTTTCTTGGTAAAAGTTAAAGCAATAAGCATAGAAAATGAAGTATTGAAAACCTACCAAGAAATAGTTTCGCTACATTTCGCTCCTTTCTCAAAGAGGACATAAACTACTTGTTGCAGTCACGATTTCTGAGCCTCAGAATGCAACCAAGAAGTCTTGTTGCACCATTGTTCCAATCAAACTAATTCTAACAGGCAAATCTCTAAAAAGAACGGTTTCATTGACGGAGTAGTACAGAAGGCAATGAAATTCACCGATTGCCTTTTTAGCTCGTGACACAAAACACGAGACTAAGAAATCCTCTAATATTTGCATTTGCAATATAAATAATTTAACAAGCTCCTGCTGATGTTAAAATGGCTAAGCACTAATTCATTTATTGGATTGACCTTTACAAAAGGTTATTAATTTCTACTAGTAGGTCGCAATCATTTTATGTTCTTTTTTAGGGTTCTTTGCCATTTTCTTAATCTTAAAGCGTCGATTTCCTTGGCCGTCATAAGATAAGAGTTTTGGTACTTATGCATATTCATATACTACAAACTGCGTAAATATGTACAAATCTAGTAAAACATTTCATCCCCTTAAAGACTGAACAATTCCTAATCTTCCTTTGCAATCAAAGGGATTTTGTGGAATAACGAGTTAGCTGGATAGTCCAAGGGTTGCAATTATTCCTTTATTCCTATACTTAATTGCATGACAGGATGGCTACTTTCGTCTCTTATTAACAAAAACAAGGAAGAGACGAAGATAAATGCTGTTTCTGTACCAAAATGGCAATATACAAGCAAAATATTGATGACTATCCGAGTTAGTCAGTGGGACAGCTAGTAAAACTATAAAAAGAATTTGATCACGGCATCATTTTTATCACCTGAAAATACCTCATTTTTCTATGAAACACCTTACTGTTCTTTATTCGCGCGAAACTTGTATATTCATTACGTTCATTAAACTGAAATACAATAAACTAGACGATGGCGGCCCTAGTCTTGTAAGTATTACCGTCTTTATAGGACAACAAATAAGTCAAATTTTAAAATTTCCAAACTTAACCTTTGAAACCATTGGCTTATGTTATGGATTGTTGTAGACAGGAATGTGTTGCTCAATGGATGATCGGTGTCACAATTTTGATTTCACGTCATGGTCATATATTTGTGACAATTTTCTTATATCAGAACATAATAGTGAAAACAATCAAATTTCAAGAAAATACAACATTTTTAAGTGGTAGTACAAGGTACTAATAATAAATTAATGTTTGAGCGTTGACGAGGATATATGATCAGCATACCAATTTTCTAAATTATGTGATTTTTGGAAGCCAATGGCAAATGGGGATTCAGTGTCGTCCACTATAATCAAAATGGCAAAATAGAGGTTAAAGGATCAAGCTCTTGCAAAATTTGTGAAACTAATACAGGATAGGATTACAAACAAGTGTGCAGGTAAAGTAAGTACACTAGCTAGCTATATTGCTAGAGGGTACCCCTACTGCACCATCCAGTGTGCTATCAATTTGCCCAATCATAACAGACAAAATCTGATTGCTGGTTTGAACTTCCTGGAATTTAGCCAAGACTCGTTTTGCTGTGACTCGTGTTGATACGAAAAGTATCACACGACAAATACCACATAATGATAAGAGTTAAGATATGTTTCAAAATCACTTATATGAATATAAAGTAACTTATATGAGACGTAAAACTTACTAATAAGTTTGTTAGAAAGCCATTGTGTCTGTCTTTGGTGTGGGACCAGAATAAAGACAAAATCTGAAAGTTCCAATGACCACAACATGTTAGTTTAACAGAGCTAGGAATCAAACTTGTATAAGCTGGACTAAATGTTAACATGGCGCGCCAAGATTAGTAGTTCAGGAATTAGGGCTTGGTGAGCAAGAGTCATAAGATGAACTTAAAAATTAATCAACAGAAAAAAAAAACAGGCTTACTAGATGCTTAAAACGGCTTGGTAAAAGCCTTCAGAGGGTAATTTAAAGCATAAGCTAAGGCCAGATAAAAGGAGACTTTTGTTACATATGCATTCGACTTTCAAAAGAACATGTCAGCCCCAGACAAGACATTAAAAACGCCATTTAATTGTGCATCATTCAATGTGTATGTGCTTTCCACGGATGATGTGTATTTTTTTTCTGTGTCACGAAATAAGAACACGAAATGGTGCTGATAAAGAATGGTCTATGATGTACTACTAAGAACAACTGTTCACCCGAAACAAGTACATAGATTTAGTCTGTGGTGGATATACAGAACACGAAATACACTGTAATATGTTTCCTTTACTTACTAACCATAAAAGAGAACTTTATAAAGCCCATACGTATTTGCTTTTCAATCGAGGATTCCTCTTATCTTCCAAGTGACAGGGACATGGATCTCGTAAATCTACCGACAGATGTGAATCTCCTTAAAAAGTGGTTTCAAGTCTTCAGAGAAGCACGTATATATCACCATTATCATTCATTGTCATTCCATTTATTTAAGAGCATTTCTTTAACAATACAGAGAGCCTTAAAACATCACACAAGGTCATATCAGCATCCAAAAGTTGGTGAGAGAAAATGTATTCAGTTTGAGGCATCAACAGCTTATATGGTAGAGAGGGTCATGACATGGAAGGTTTGTAACATGAGTGACAAGAAAAGAGGGACCTTATTTTATGAGAAATGCTTGCCCTATAGACATCGCCCATCTCCTTCAGTCACATCAATAGAATTTAAGAATTTGAAGAAATTATACGGTTCAGTACACCATGCTTCCTCGTTCTTCTTTCGGTCGATCTTCCTTGTGGAAGCCAAGACATCATTCTCCGCATTTCTTCGTTTTCCTACATTTCTCCGGCTTGAGCAACTTTACTGTTGTTGGAATTTGTAAGACGCTGGTCCACAGAGGTCCAAAGATAAGCGTTGTCTCCATGCTTATATTGTGAATTTAACAGAAATTACCAGTCCATCAGATGAAAATGAATGCCACGTTATAATTAGGTTCATACTAACTGTAAAACATAGACTGTTATGCCTAACTGAGGGAGCAGAGAAGGAGAGAGAGAGAGGTTAAATGCAATGTAAATAAATTGGTGACCGTGTATGACTACTGCTAGTTTTAATGTACCTCGGCCAATAATAAGTGTTATTACCCAATACAATCTTAATTAAAAAAGATAAGTGGGGAAAAAATAAAGCTTTATGATTTTAAATGTCATCAATCTAATTAGCTCAATGGCAATTGCCCAAAGCAGTACTTCTAAATACATCAAAGCCAATTATAACGTTTAAGTGTCCATTGCAATGAAAAATGTTCAAACAGCAATAGCATATCTGCCTCCACGGTACACTATAAGGCAAATGACTCAAATCCATTCCAACTTCTCAATTAGTAAGTAAGAATAATTTGTAAATTGAGTTTTACATTAATGAATTAACCAAAATGTTTTAATCCAATATTTCACGTTTTGAATACACATTTTGTAAGTCTGTTAAATGGATTTACTGTATTGTCGAAACTTAAGCCTGATTTTCACATATCGTAACTAATCAGTGACATCGCCATTGCAAATTATTCTTATGGCTAAAGATTATCCCCGATAATCGAGGAATGTACCCTGTCAACAAAGGGAATGAGTTGAATGTTCTATTATATATAAAAAGAAATTACTCGTATTATGTTCATGACAACAGCGCCATTGGAACCCGGTATTTTCTATGAACTCACGAAGCAGCGACAAAAACAAAACTGTATATCTATCGATTTCTTCGCTGTACATCATCAGGATTAATCGGAAACAATCGGGAGAGACAATCATGTTTGGCAGTGATAACCCCAAATAACAGTTAACAGCACACTTTTTAAGTCATAAACAATCGGAAAAGACAGATAAGGTTGGAAAACTGCATTTGCGATTGTCAATGATGAATTAGAATATACGAAACCAAAACAGAAACTGACTCAAATTAAGGAGTGTTCAAGAAACGTAACTTTCATGGTCTTGCCTTTTTTATCTTATTGATCTTTGCACGTAGTGTATATACAACAATCTTTTATATGATTGACGAGTAAATTGTGATATATCAATCAATCAGTTGTAGAATGGTACCTGATTTTCAGTAAGAGGACACACATTTTATTCTCAAGCAAAAGATTATTGTATTTTGATTTTTAGTCTATCCAGCATTGTTACCTATAGTAAACTTTGTATAAGCCAGTACAAACGGTGTTAAGTAATGTTGTGCTTACAAAAATTATCTTTGCTTTTCGTCCAGAGCATTCGACATTACTGATAGATCTATCCACAGTGCATGGCTGCTCACACATGTTTATGACCATGCTTTGTCTGTTCCGTTAGCAAATGACTGCAAGAATCACCGTCGATTGTGATGTGAGTGACGCCTTTCCTGTTTACTATGGAGTACGACAGTGCTGTGCATTCGCTACCCCCCTCTTCGCACTCTATTTCACTGCAGTACTTGGCAGTATGACCAAGGTCCATTCGGAAGGCACGTATATCCTTACACGCAGCAATGGAAACTGTTCAGCGTACACGTGAAGTATATATCAGAGGCTGATGTATCTTTTCCGGGAAGATGACGCAGCCCACATGGTCACGAACATGGAAGATCTAGAGACCATAATCAACCGCCTTGCTAAAGCAGTCCAGCAGTTTTTCATCAAAATTAGCACCAATGAAAACAATTTGCTTCTCCAGCCATATCCACACAACTCTGGCAAGCAACAACCTCAGGTGTACGTAAACAATAATGCTGTCGCAGCAAACAAACACCTTTCTGTGCCTTGAAAGTGTGTACACCTAAGCCATCTCCTCTGATATGGAGTTTAATCGTAGTATCTAAGCCGCATTGAGAACGAATGGTGCACTTCAGTCTTGTTTGAAGTCACAGCACGATATAAAAATTAGCACCAAAGTAGAATTGTCAAGTCAAATCTTTGACTGGAGTACAACTAAGGCATCTTAAGGAAATTTTAAAGACAAAATTGTGAGACAAACTGAAAGGTATCATAGCAGATAATGTGTATAAGAGCAGAAATAATCATGACTGCTTCTCGGCTAAGATTGGTTGGGCTTAGTTTGTCGCATGACTGAAGACCGTTTCCCGGAACAAATTCTGCTTGGTGGAAAAGTCTCGCAATCAAGGCGAACAAAAGCTGAAGCCTTTTTCGATAGATAGATAGATAGATAGATAGATAGATAGATAGATAGATAGATAGAGTTCCATAGTAGCAAGGGCAACAGAGCATACCCATAATACCATGTAAAATTTGTTAATTAACAAAAGTGAATTTCAAAAGTGAATTAAAGTTGCATATATATTGCAAGAGGTGAATTGAAAGAGAAGAGGTCTCTGGAAACCTTGTCGAATCATTGAATCGGTCCTTGAATGATTTGCTACCCAGCATTCTTTACTTTGCTACAGATTGCTTGTTTCATTCCGGTAACCGTCTCTAAAGTTGAACAGTTATTGGATGTAGTCCTACATCACAAAACAATATAATGATCAATCTAGAATAATGTAGACTTGTACTTATACTTTTAACTACTTGTAACTTATTGTAACTACGGGTGATTAGTGAATGTTAATAATATTTCTACTTGTTCTGTAAGGTGCTATTTTCCACATTGAGAATGTAGGGCTACAAGATCTTAAAATTTGTTTTAAGAGAAATTGACTGTAAAGTGACAATCTTTTATCACTGCTTTGTGGTTGCAAAAGCAAGATCCAAATTTCATCTTTGCAGGCGGTTTACATGACATGGCATAGACTTACCCTTTTTAAACACAAACTTTTAGTTCTTTCTACATTTCTCGTTGTCTTTTCTCTCCCAATCCCTGGTTCGTTTCTTTCTTATCATGAATTTTGATTCTACCTTAATATGTTGTCAGTTAGTGTTTGCTGACGAATCCCTCTGACCAGTGTCAGCCTAAAAGCTTTATAGGTGTCAGATTTTACTTAAATACATATCCTGAATGAATTTACTACGTAAGCAGAACATTGTTCTTGATGCCTATAACGTAGAGTAAAAGATGAAGAAATTATTTACGAGGCATTCATTTCAAATTTTCTTTGCGATGATAACATCAGAAATCTACAATCACCCATTTTAAAGTCTTCTATCATCAAGCATCCTGTTTTTTAATATTTGAGACGTTCAAAAGTTGCAAAACTTATACAAAGCAAAAATATTTTAATTTTCCTCTGCATACATATTTGAATTTTAATCCACACAAGTCTTGCAGGTGGTAGACAAGTTTTAAAACTTAAGATAGATTAACCTTGTATAAGTAGCTTAGGTACATAAGTATATCCTTAGCATTATAGTACTGGTTACTCATTTTCGTATTCAAAATTAAATTGTTCAGTCCTTCCTTAATCTTGTAAATCCATCCCCAAATACCATCCCGTAAACAACTGTAGTGAAGCTCATTTTCATCAAAACAAGTATAATTAAAGTCACAAAGTCAAATTTGGGTATCACTGAGTCGAATAGTGTTCTGTTTTATCCTTACTTGTTTTAGATTGGTTAGTTGCCATCTATCTATCCTTTTCTTTCTCGAGATCCATGCTCCGAAGAGTGTCAGGCGAAAAAAGCTTTAAAGTGTCTTTTTATCACAATGTCGCAAATTTTCAAGGAGATTTTGAAGTTCTGTACCACATAAAGATTGTTCAAAATATTTCGGATCCAAGTAGTTTCTTAGTTTAATGTTCTGCTTTAACTGTCGTTCATTAGTTTTTGATAAAATAATATTAAATAGGCAGACAGATAAATGCAACGTCTTTTTGAAGATAGGAATATTGTTGTATAGAACTATTCGTTTTAGAGCAATTTATCAAACTTAATTAAATGTACAACCGATAAGCTGACTGTTTTCCTAGGTCTGCATTTGAGTTATCTGTTGTCAATCGAAGAAGGAATAACATGACTGGTGTATGACTATGAGAGACATGATGCATGTTTAAACCTTGCAACTTGCAGAGTTTGGCGTCGCCTTTGATATTGGAGCAGATGAACACTCTAGAAAATCAGCTTAAGCTTTAAAAACATAAATTTTTGATGAGGAATTATAAGAAAATATAAGCTACTGTTTGAATAACTGACAAGATATTGCTTTAAATTGCTCCTCTTTCTTGTTACAATAGAAAAACAATGGATGTGATAGCAAAGTGTCATTTAGCAGGAGGTTTATCATGTTTTGAGTCATACACTTTTTCTTAGCTAAGTTTCGAGAGGTTCTTCCTCTAAAGCTAGGCTATTCAAAATAAAGTGGTAAGAAATTTTATACTTCGCCATGCGGACCTCCATAGTGACAGTAATCGAGCTGTAGTCGAGAAGGCGCCATATCACTCTGTGATTCAACATCCATCTCTGTTTTTGGTAAAAATACTTCCTGAAAAGTTTGAAATATTTCAGCTTGTTTATTTAAGTACTTTGCTCTCTGGAATGAATTGGTTCTTTTCTCTTTGTCTTCTGTAAATTATGTATAGTTTCCTTGTTTTGCCTGTTGAAAGTGTTCATTGTCTGTTCTGCATCATTGATCAATTGGTGGCTTTTGGTCTCGCCATTTTTGACAGCTGTTCTGTGTTTTTTATCTCATCCCCAAAAAAGTCTTTCAGATTTCCCAATGTAGATGACAGAGCATTTTATAATAGACATTGTGGCTAGACCCTACATTTTGTGATAATCAAAACCTATTGCCGACTCAGTTGGATGAATGGATGTTTGAATTCCTTGTCTCGTACTTCATAAGCAACTCAACGTATGTCAAAGAAAATCTACGAATACGTCATATGTGAAACTGTTTTTGTCCTTTGCATTACAGTCGAATTGCAATATTTTTTCTACAAAATATTTTTTTCTACAAAATATATTTTTCTGAGAATCAGTAGTTACTTAGCTCCCTCGCTGCTTTATGGATAGAATTATATTACAGCTAGTGTATGCAAAACATCGTGATTTAGCAGTTCTGATTAAAAATATATACCAAAATCCGGTATTGTTGTGATTTCAACTGGCATCGTTAGCTTGCTGAGGTCAGCAATATCATTTCAATAGGATGAGTCAAAGTAACTTTTGTACTTACCATTTTTAACACAAAAATAATCTTCAAAGATGGCATTGTTCTTTGCATTAATTATTATATCTGACATAAACATTTTATGCTATCTTGTACTATATTTTCAAGTAATGATAAATGTGGGTTTAACGAAATCAATCATCAATGTAGTAATTTTTTTTATATTGGCTTTAAGAAGTAAACGCACAAAGAACTTGTCTACTGAACTGTAATTATGATCACTCTTCAGAAAATCCTTAGACATAAAAATGTCTCTCTTCATGAAAGTGGAGCAACTTAAATTATCTTTCGCCGAAGCAATCGAGCGATGAATGCTTGCGATTGTTGAATTAATCACTTCATGACATAGCTAGCTGTACTGACACCCTATGGCACACGGTTTTATATGTGCTAGTAAGATAAAGATCGCTGGTTCAGAAGCTGAAGATTAAAAGATATCCACTCTCCAACACCTTCGAAGCTATAACCTGGATTACCTCCACCAAGAAGGGTTTGCCTTCTTGAGGGTTTGTTTGTTTGTTAGTTGGTTTGAAAAATAGCATTAAAGGTTTTTTGCGTATTATTCTGTAATTTCGACCTTACAGTTCCGGCTCCAGCTGATTTCGTTTTGGTTGAATCATCAGGATCCTTTTAAATTTATCGGTCATGATGCCCTCATATAACCATAAGTTGTGAGAAAGTCGTCGTAGGGAATACTCAGTTACCATGACGTCTATTACTAGACCTTATGAAGGTCTAATAGTATCATGTGGGTATTCTGAACACTGGAACACCCACGTGATACTATTGACATGGCAAAGGCTTCCGCTCTTTGAATGCTTTTCTTTTTAACTATGTCATCATAATGTCAACTAACTAACATGCTTATGTCCTAACACAATTAATAATAGCTAAAACTAAATGCTGCACATTGTATGAAGCGGCATTATAAATTCAAGATAAAATACAGTGATGTACAGAACGTCTTGAAGCCTTTTGTACGGCAGAATACAGTATATTCATTTCATCAAGGTTGAAGACAAATTCTCCTCTCGAGTTTGTTTTTTTGTATTGCATATGCAATCTTTAATCAAAACATTTCTATGTCATGCTCTGCTGTGCACGTTTAAGTAACAACAAGTCTTCAATATGTGACTCAAAATTCAAACAGCAGTATAACCCTCCGGTGTTTGATAAAAGCTTCAAACTAACATCATCCCATTCTAAAACAGGCTTGCAAAAGCCTATTAAACCTGTATTGGAAAAGAAAATTACAAGCACGATTTTGATATTCAAAATCCTACTGTTGTCTGTGCGGCCTTCATTTGCGCGCTGTGGGCTAAACAGCCCCAGTTCGGTGTGAAGCAATAACATTTCAAACACAGACATATTTTACTTGTTACAGTTACTCTCAAAATCACAAATATAATGAAATGAAATCCGATTTATTTCTGTTTCAATAATTTTACTTCGTTAAAAACAATTAAAGTACCAGAAGAAAGCGAATTGTATTATTGTAAACTTTATTACTGGACGCCATATTGTCATTACCAAGTATTAACTGTTAGTTGTAAATATCAATTTTTACTAAATTTGACCTTTAAAGTTGGTCGTTTTGCATACAAATTTATAATGCTACGTATATATAAAAATTACTGAAATAGCAAACACTCACCAATGATTGTACATATATTACTCAAAATTACATTGTTATTCGATGCTTCAAATTTAACTCCATCAGATTACTTACGTGAATATATAAACATATATATTTTGAACAGCCAAATGCAAGAAATATTTTAATTAAAGTGAACAGCAGCGGTTGAAATCGTGAAGAATATGATATATATGTATGTGCATGCTTAACTCAGCTGAAGGTGTCATAGATACAGTTACGATTGGTTTCAGCTATTTGATAGCCACGATGTTTTGATCTGTTGAATGGAAAAACTATTTCGATTGAACCGTTAATGGTGTTAGGTGGGCTGTAAACGGTGTCGTTTGGTTTGTTAAAAGCTAAGGTTGCATTTAAAATGTTAAGGATTCTAAAGTAAACTCTACATTGTTTTGAATTCCTGATAAAAGTGTCAAATCGTGCTACTGCGAAAACATTTCTCGTATTTACATAATTAAACAATGATTTCACTTTGACTTACCTTCCTCGTTTCCTTGAATATCAAGTAAAGTTAAAGATCCATATTGCTGTGAAACTGGGTTTTGTTGGCCAGAAACGTTTTCATCTTGCTGCAAAAGGAAGAGTCCTGAATGGTGTTGGTTCATTTCTGTCATATCCTGAAAACGAGAGATCGCCATTAAAAAGATCAAATGGCAAGCGATATCCAAATCTTGCAAGATTTATTTTTATAATTTACTCTCGGCTTGCTCACAATTTCTTCAATTATTAATAAAAACCAGTCTCACTAATATCTCAATTTGAGATTACAAAATGTTGATGCAAGTTGGGTTTACATTCATTGTTATGCTATAAACTTGTAGGTGAACCAAATATAATCAATTGAACCTGCCATAATGAAGTGTGTCTTGTAATTTTGCTGGATTTAATAAAGTCAATGCTGAAAGCTCAAATCCGTGTACTTTAATTTGCGCTAGATATTGTTGCTATGATAAAACTAATGATTAGCAAGAAGTATTTGCCACCTGTAATGTGCCCAAGTTTCTGCCTTCTATATCATCTGCTTCATATTTATTTGACATGACAAAGTTTTAAGCTCTCGGGTAGAGGATGAAAGCGTTTAATTCATAATGAGCAAATGCTGAGCATGTTTTCATGTCAAATAAGGTCGGGTATTGAAGCCTGTTACTGGCTGACTATTAATAAAACAAGTATCTATATCTGAATATGTTGCTAAAGAGTAACAGTGAACGTGTTAAAACATCCTTGTATAGGCGCAATAAATATAACCAGGCGGAAAACGTCATTGGCTAATAAAAATGACTGCCAGGCTAACAATTCTTAAAGCACCAGCCATGTGTTTATGCTTAACTATGGTTTACTTTCTTACGTTTCGTCAAAACTTTGACATTCTCAGAGAAATTAACATGGTATGTGAATGTATCGTTATACATAGTTTAGAGGAACAATACATAGTATCATAAAAGGCTACACATTGTAGTGAGGTGTGATAGTACTTAACAAGCCATTAATAGGGCGACAAATGTGGATGTCCCAAAAGGGAACATACAACTAACGTGGAAAACTAAAAAAAGAAATAAAAATGTGGTGTTTTGATTATTGTTAAGTGACGGTTTGTGTCTGGCCACCAAAAGGTTTCATAAACAAGCAAATCAGAAACAAATGTAGATGAAGATACCGAACTAAAATCGTTCATGAAACCACAACGCGTGAGTGACCTTGGAGCCCTTTTGACGAAGATAACGATCCAGCGACGAATTTTCGACCTACAAGGCCTTAGCCAGGCGTCAGAACTTTGCAATAATGACCTATGCCTCAAGCACAGGATGGTAATATTCATTTTCGTAATCGAGGCTGTCCCATTCAAATACAAACAAAAACTGAAAGTTTTTAGTCCAGACGTTTGTCAAGATAGTTCTGACGAAGGTTGATGGATAGAATCAATCAATATGCACCAAGAAAGATCCATATATGTTCTGCTAATATAACCGAGCAGCCTTTGCGATCATATAAGTGCTGCCCTGACCCAAGCATCGTGGATCTATTATAGGACAGTATCTGCTGAATACCCCATTCTGTATCGTTGAATACAATGACTACCTTTGATAGCTGTTGCAAAAGCAAGGTTTACATTCCTTGCTGTTTTGAGGACGTTTACATCAGCCAGCATAATCCAAGCTCTCGTAGATAAAAGGAATTTGTTGTTCCACTGCGACTATTTAATTAGACCTTGGTCCTTTAAATTCCATTAAATGTATCTTTTCCGGTGTTTTTCATTGTTTAGAATCTTGCTCTTTGTATTCCATAGCCCATTTGTAGACCTGTTTCATACTTAGCCAAGATCGCCAACTCCTTTTCTTTCAATCTTGCATTTGCAGCTCCTAGCAGTCCAATCTAGTTACTATATTCAAATTTCTAGCCATTCTCTACCAATTTTTTCACTGACTTATACTGGGTTTTTTAACTTCAAATTCATTTCTGTCGCTCAAAAAGGACACATTTGGGTACTCATTTGCAGAAAGTCATATCCAAATTGATTACAATATGTGCCAATAATGGTTCAACCCGAAAATTACTGACATAAATATTAAAGTCAAACCTTTGTGACAACTAAAGAGAAGAAAATAACTGGATTTTATTGTACAGCCAATCGTATAACATAACAAATAATCATGATTGTCTATTTTCAGAATGTCCAAAAACAGACAAAGTCCTAACTCTGTCCTATAATAGTAAAAATGATGATAATAATAATAATAATAATAATAATAATAATAATAATAATATGGTGAGGGGTTAAACTGTTCGGCTTAAAGTGAGGAGTTAGGCAACCTCTACCTCCCCAGCTGTCTTTTCTCTTCCTGATCCATTTTTCTAT
>JANTCA010091479.1:0-13104 GCA_024741275.1 Chironex yamaguchii
CAGGTAGTCGAAAGAAGGAGGGAAGGTGAAGCAAGAGAGAGGTCTGGAGAACTGTAGGCAGTGCCCACTTGTCTGGTTGGCATAGGACCATTGAGAACTCCAAAGTCGCTTAACTCGAGCTGATCGAAAATAGCATGCCCTCGTGAATGGCCAACCCTGAATGCAAGAACGATGACCTTGCGACATGATCATGTGACATTTTTTTCATTTTGTTGTAACCAGATCAAAGGACAAAACTAACTTTAGGTATCTTACCTGGTTAACATGTGATGAAGTTGGTTATCATGGGGTTAAGAGGTACATCCATTGTCCTCCTATCACATGAGGCACACTATCCTCAAATGTTAGCCATGATCCATCATGTGCCAGTAGAAGGTATTGTACTCAAATGCATGACAGAACCTTGAGCTCATCTCATGATCCCTCCTGGACTCTGTATAAATACTAGCCTACAACTGGGTTTAAGTTAGTTGAGGAAGTCATCTAGACTCTTAGTTACTTCTCTTGGGTTATCGTTCTCTAATATAATAAAAGTAAAACAGCATTCTTGTTGTTGTGGATGAAGTTTTATCGACTGCGGTCACATTATCCAGCATGCTACGTAATTTAGTATGCTAAGTAACAAACAAAGAAACTGTCACATGATCTGTGTCATATGATCACTTCATCCAGAATGATCGTAACAAGTTTAAAACTTCATAACATTGTTTTACAGGAACGGAAGCAATAATGAAGACAAATCTGCTTTATATGACTCTTACTTTCGACGTATTCCGTTACTGCAAACTGAAAAAGAAAACTCGACACTACTGCACTCAACGAACACTTTCACATGCCTGACTTTACAAACAAACAAAGCAAAGAAATCACATGAAAAACACACCCTCATTACATTAAAATGATAATTATTTGTAACAAAACAACTGATGACACAAACTGTGGAGATGGTATGATGCAATGACATCTAAAGTCAATGGCAAGGTAACAAATAGCGGAACTAACAAAAACAAAGCAACAGCAAGCATGTAAAGTCAATAGCCAAAAGTAAAACATAAAACTAGTCTTTTTACAAAAATATATCGCTGCACTACTTGGATATTTGTTAGCAAAGTTTGAAATATGGCTCCTAGGAAAATAAGGAATATTGAATTTAGGGTTTGTAGGAAGGCGTTTGACAATGACTATCGAAAGAGACAAAACAACAAGTATCACTCTGCAAAAATGCAGAATCAGCAGCAAATCTCTTACCTGGAAGCAGGGGCACCATTAAATCTGTTTCAGGTATACAATCTTCTTATTACTACTTTACTATTATTTACAACAACCCTAATTTCGAGCTTCACCCTTTTCACTTTATTAAACGTTTTGAGAGGCTACCAGTAAAAAGCATGGACTTTTATTTTGATTGGGTAGGAGAGGGTTTGCTATCCCTAGTTTGACATTTGATTCGACATTTACGTATGCGGATATTTTTCCGGGTATTCTTCCACAATTCCCACTTTGTTAAAGCCAACTATTAACAAAAAATTGACTCATGATATCCTACATCCATTAGGAATAACTTTCAAGCACACGAGACTGGGCAGATTTCTCCATGAATAGTCAAGAATCCCAAAACCCTCATATACTCACATTCTCAAATAGTTTTAGTTGTCCTGGTATTCTGTCAATATTTATCCCTTTCTTTCTTTTCGAAACTGTGCTCAATGCGAATCGAAATTGCAAATTTTCTTTACCTGTTGCAGGTTGCATCAAGTTAAAATATACCATTGCTAACTGACAATAGCTCAAGGGAACTCAAAACTGTCAAATCAACTTCTCAGACTGCTACAGAATTAAACCCATTAAGTGAGCAACCTAGAGCAGCAAATGTCAAAATGCATATGCATCTTAAAAAGAAAGTGTCTTCAAAGAATTTGAAGAAGAACAACAAGCAGAAAAGTGGTAGAGGAAATCTTATTTCCTTCATGAGTGTAGAGTCACAAAACAAGCTAATAAATCTAACTGCAGGTCAGCTCTTAAAGATTATCATCGATGAAATTAAGCAGGCAGAAATGTATAGAATAGCTGTTGAGTGCACAACAGATGCATCTCACCTTGACCAACTTTCTGTTATTATATGGTACTTGGTTGTTCTTTCGACATCTGTGAACGGTTAATTTCTGTCCAAAGGGTACAAGATGCTCCTGCATATGGCATCATTAAAATGTTGAAGAGAGTTCTAGAAAATGGTAATATGAGCCTGAGCAATGCAGTAGGACAAACTTATGATGGAGCATCCGAAATGAGAGGAAAGTACAAATCACTGATTTTAAAAGAGAATCCACAATGCCTTTACATTTGGATGTTTGACCACATCTTCAATCTTGTAATGATGAAGGCCTGTGGTTCATCTACTGCAGCAAAATCACTGTTTGGTAACCTAGAAAAACTGTATGGCTTCTTTTCACAGTCACAACAATGAAACTGTTACTGATGCCGATGGTATAGAAGAAAAGTTTACCTCATTCAAGATTCTATTAACAGCACATGTCTTTCGTCAAATCTTTTTAATTACAGATCCAGCCTCATCTTATTTGCAGTCAGAAAGAATTGACTTCCTCACGGCTGTTTGACTGGTTGACACAGCACAGTCAAATTTAAAAGTTCTTCGCAACAATTTCAGTCAAGTTTTGGAAACTGCAAAAGAATTGTGCATTGAGCAGGGGCTAGAGAAGCAAGAATTTACTGAAAAAAAGGAATTATAAACAAAAACTGAAGCCAGATGAAAGTCGTTCTACTAAAGCTATTCATTTAGTGTAGCAGAGAAGTACAAATGGGAAACTTTTTATGTTGCAGTTGATACAGCAGTCTCCTGTATAGATGAACGTTTTTTAACACATAGGCAACTTCTCACAGATTTTGTGTTGCTCAACCCAGAAATCTTTGATGATAAAATGCAGCTGGAGGATGATGCGTTTATAAATGTGGCAAAACACTACCAAAACCTCGATGCAGAAAAGCTCAAGCATGAATACTAGTCATTCATCCAAATTTATCTTGGTCTGAAGGATTCCTCCATAACTAAAGCCTCAACTTCGACAAATGCAAACCTGGATCAAGAGAGCTTCATAACAGCTCTAAAAGTATTAAAGAAATTCCACCTGCAGAGAGCTTATCCTAATTTATTTCTACTTTACAGGATATTGGTTACACTTCCAATCGGGTCTACATAGTGCGAACGAACATTTTCGAAACTCAAATTGGTAAAAAGCAAGTTACGATCTACAATGGGGCAAAAGAGACTTTGTTCTTTAATGCTGTTAAACGTTGAAAATGATCTAATTCGCAAAATCGATCATGACAAAGTAATAGACTTACTTACGAACACGCCTACATTGCAAAAAAAGCTAATAATGTAAGTCAAGTACTTGAAGCGAAGGAAAAGTAGTCACTGAGGTATGTTATTTATAGAGATTTCAATATGTTCAGACTGACTGTATACGCTGAATTCAGTTTTCTGTAGAAAATGGCTTAAATGTTGTTATTGCATTAACTTTAGTTTAACTTTTTTGCTTCACTCTTCTACACCTTCACTTTTCGACACCTTCACTTGCATATTCTGCTTCCAGGCAGCTCTATACTCAAACATGAGTCATAAGATTTGTCGGAAAATTTTTCTTCTTGCCCTCCTCCTAAATCTGGAATCCCAAGACGCCTCTGCGGACGCGGTGGAGGCTAAAGTCAAACCTTACGACGACGAGCGATAAAATAGTCCAGTACAAACTAAGGAACTCTTAGGTCACTATGAAATAACATTCCAACTGTACCTGTACTGTACAACGGTAGAAGTGTCTCTATAAGCCACGACGTTTGTGCCAAACGGCGTGAAAAACTATCAGTTGATTATGTTGTACCACAAACTTTAAAAGTACCAGGTCTGATAGGAATAATAAGATGGTAAGAATAGTTAAATGCTCACAGGTTGGATAATCTTGGCATTCAGACGGTCCGACGGCTTGTTTATAGTCTTTGAGCTAGAGGCAGGCTTTGATGCACGGGGCATGTCCGCCATATGACTGGAGTCCAGTGCGCCTTTTTGAGGGCTTGATGTACGGTGAAATCTCTTTGTTCCATCTTTCACAAAATTGCTTGCACTTTTCGCTGTCCGAGACCTTAAACCCTGACTAGAATCTGAAGCCATAATCAAAACATAACATAAAAAATCATACCGTATACTGACCGGATCGATAGATCTACTTTAAAGAAACTCAAACGAAATCTGCATCTTTGCCTCACTTTTGTCAACGAGCTCTGCCCTTAGCAACCAAATTGACACCAGAGTGAGTTGTTTTCAAGATGATCTCGTTGTATGAATAAGTTGTTAACGTCCTAGGTTTCCAGTTGTGTATAGGAGAGTGTTAAATATGGTCGGTTTCCCCTATTACCTCTACCTGTTGTACCATGAAAAACAGGCGCTGATCAAGCCGAAAATCTGACTTGTGCTAAGGTTGCATTAGCATTAGAAAGAGAAAAGTGAGGCAACTTAAAGCATCAGCAAACATTTGTGGACAACCCACAACTTTGGTTTCATTGGCAACAAAATGTTACTCTAAAATAAAAAGTGTAAAATTTTAGTCACTAGAAGTTTTTAGGAGCTTTGCCTTCAACTTCTACAGTAATATTCTTATTTCGTATGCATCCAGCTGTTTAGACAGCCTCAGCCAAAAACATCTTCTGCAAGTTAGCGAGCGACATCATACAATGGGCTGACTCAACAAGCGAATTATTCATCTTCTCAGTAACTCTATTCTGTTGTGGTATATGGGGCACTGTAAATTTCTGCTTGATACCCATAGACTTTCAATAAACACGAAAATTTTTTATATATCAGTTCTTGGAGTCCTGAAAGCCCTTGAACAACAAGTTCTGGTTGCTTTTACATACTCCTTGAACATATCAAATACCTCTGAAATTGGTGTATAGGCAGGAAAACGAAGTTTTATTAGGAACCGAAGTGCAAGTACTGCGATGATAAATATGTTGCGCATGACGAGGAGAACATTCCAATAAAAAAGGCCATAATCATTTCTTGACAGTTCGAAGACAATCCAGTCTTCATCTACAGAAGGTTTTTTTCAGAAATTGCTGTTATAATAAGTTGTATAAGTATTTAAATTGATAGAATACAATAAAGAAGAAAAACAAATTATTTTATGAAAACAAGGATGTGGGAAAGCACAAGAATGTGGGATATAAAAACAAAAGCAAACAGAAAAAACAAATTGAAAAAAGACAAACCCAAAACAAAAAAGAAAGGCTCAAGGGTATATGGTCAAAAAGAACTAAAAGGATGGAACACTGTTGGGAGTTAAGAGAGGAGTGGCCATGTAAAATAAGTAAAATTTTATGAATAAGTAAGTCAAAATTGTTTGGAAGCTCTGTCTAGCACCGGGAAATCTTCTAGTGATGCTGAGCATCCTGTTTTATTAACATATAGTCCAAGATGGTAGAGAGACTTTATTAGCACCCAAAATGTTCTCTGCAATGTGCAATTCAGTTGAGTTATGTTTTTACAAAGTAACAGACATGGCACCTTGACCACTGCAATTTCTAGTGGTCTTTAAGTGGTCGTTAAGATGAAAAAAACGATTGAATCCGTTTGGGAGAAAGAAAAATAGCTTTAAGATTAGTACCTTGATAGCATTGCTCAACGACTCTGCATATTCTGGTTTTAATTGGTAAACTATACCTCCCTAGATACGGTATACAAATTAAAAGTGGTATTTCAGTCTCTTGAAGAGCAGGGCGCTTAGGTTCAAAATTATTATTCTAAAAAGATTTAATAACAAAATCAATCAACCCTTTAAAAAATTGCTATGTTCTTCATTTGAACAATCTCCTCGTAAAAAGTTTGATATGTAGAACATATGTCGAAAGATCGACAAGCGTACATGTAATTGAAGAAGATACAGAGAGCTAACAGTATCCACTGGGGAATAAAAACTGTGCTGTACAATTGTTTAGTGAAGTCAGCCCCGCTATATGGATGCAAAACGTGGAAGATGACAAAGGGAGACAAAAAAGGATTGGCGTCTTCCAAAGCAAATACTTGAGAAGAATACTGAGGATAAGATGAAAGGAAAGAGTGACGAAAGAAGAAGTACTGCAATGAGCAAGAGTGGCCAGGATGAGCCATGACATCAGAAAGAGACGTTGGAATTTCCTTGTTTAGGAGATCTGTCTAGCACCGAGAAATCTTCTAGTGATGCTTCTAGTCATAAACATATAAACCAAGATGGTAGAGGGACTCGTCTGTATTTTTCGATCCACTTTATTAACACCCAAATACTCTTTGCAATGTGTAATTCAGTTGCGTGATGTTTTTGGTGTGACGAAAGAAGAAGTACTGTAATGAGCAAGGGTAGCCAGGATGAGCGATGACATCAGAAGAAGACGGTGGAAATTCATTGGGCATATCCTCAGCAAGGAAAAAAACAATGACTATATCATAGCACTGACGTGGAAACTTTCAGGGAAGAGGAAAAGAGGGAGACTGAAAATAGCATAGAACAGGACAGTGGAAGCGGAAAGGACACGTGCAGGATGGGGCTCATGGAATGAAGTGAGGACAGTGACGAACGACGGAGATAGATCGAGGTTCAACATAGAGGACTTATGTGGCACAAGGCATGAAGTTGAAAGGTAAGGTAATATGAACTTACAATTACTTAAGGCTGAACGCCAAAAGAGTCGGAAGTTTAACTATGAAACTGAAACGTGACTGATATTCAACGACGGACTTCAAAGAGCATCAATGTTTGAGTTTAACAAAATCCTTGAATCAATATTTATGTTTGTTTACTAATAGATGGTAAACTAGGAGATGATTTAGTCGTTGTACTGAAAAGGTATTGCAAATAGATTTAAACTGATTTTCACGTGATTCAAGATATTCAGAACCTCCTTTAATATCATCCTTGTTCGAAATCAGTTAGTCTGCTTATATGGTTCAGTACTAGTACGATGCGTTGATCAGGACTCTATTCCACCACATTTCTCTTGCTATTTTCTTCTTGTGACATTTTTTGTTTTGCATTTTTTAGCGTACTTGTTGCCGAGTGTACCTGATTTCCATGCCAGGGTTAAAGAACTTACTAGGAAGTGAGTTCTTTATGAGAGTGGGCTCCCGTTACCTTTTCTCGCCAATGATATTTTGTTTGTGGTGACATGTATTGCAGCTTAGAACCATTGGCTTGCAAGATTGTCGTCTTGTGCACTCAACACGGGTTCACCATGGCGGCTTTTTGTCTTTTTGTTACAAAGCTAAAGAAAACTGAACCTATCCATGACTGCCTTGTTACTGCAAACGCAACAACTGGAAAGTACCGGCATTCCAAGCTTCTATCGGACCAATTAATACTAGAGTTTCATAATTAGTTTACAAAAATCGATTTGGCTGTTATTTACAATCAGTTTATTATACCACCCGCAAACCAGAAAATGTTAGCTCTTAGCACTCAATGGAGTATCTTGCTTCGACAATTCTTACTGAATCCGTCTTGTTCTGGTTAGAACAACAGAAGAACACTGCTAGAAAGCTTGACTTTACTCAGAAATATATAATCTGGTCAGTGAATCAACTAGATATGAATGGCCAAAAATGGTAATAGAGGTTCACTACAGAAATATTAATAGATGTAAATGTCAAGGAGAAGATAAGAATCAACATCAATTGAATTGACCATTGAATGCTAGGTGGACATAGTTAATCCAGATAGTACAAAAACAAAATATTTTATAAGAGCATTGAATCTTGCTATTGATAACTTTAGGGGTGCTCGGGCACCTGTAGCATCTCCCTAGATCCCCACGACATAGGAACAAGAGAGGATGCATTGGTGATCTTGTGCATAGGTCTTATACAATTTTCAAGTTACATTGAGGCCCATTGACAATAAAAAACAGTCAATCGTTTTCTTTTCAGGGAGTTAGAGTACTAGAAATGCCTGAGATGCATGCTTTCCACCCTACTGTAGGGATCCGAATGTTGCAGAATGATTGAGAGTGACCTCATCAAACTGTCAGCCTTCCACACCAAGAACCTCAGAATGTTACTGCGTTTATTCTGGTCTGAGGCAGTGTCCAACCAACAGCTTGTAACCTACAATAGAGGACGGACACTATAGTCACACAAAGTCGATGGAGGTGAATTGGTCATATGATAAGATGAGAGTTTGACAGTTTCAACCACATAGCTATCCCCTGGGCACCAGAGGGGAAAGGAAAACGAGGAAGACTCAAAAATAACTGGCGTCAAACTTTGAAACCAAACTCGGGATCCTACATCACACCTGGATAACTATTCAAAAGCTGGCTCCGGAAAGACAGGACTGGGGATCCTTCGTTGCTGTCTTACATGCTAATTGGCATAATGGGCATGAGATAGTGAGAGTGACATTGTTAGTATACTATAGGTTAAAACTTTTCAGTGAGCCACAGTTTGGTAAGACAGTGGTCATTATCTGCCAGTGATAGCAATCGCATTTTCGAACAAGCTTTTTGTGGTACAAAAATTGAAACTCGCCTTGAAAATTTGCGACATTGTGCTAAAATCATACTTAAAAGCCTTTTTCGTCTGACACTCTTCAGAGTATGAAACATCAGAAAGAAAAGTATATGTATATGGCAACATATTTATACGAACCATGTATCAAAAATAGCCAATCATAAAAAGACAGGAAAACAAAGAAAGAGATATTGAAGAAACAAAACATTATTGAGAGAGTCCAAGTGAAAAAACGAACTCTTTCTGCCTGCAGAGTACTGGTTTTGTTGTTTTAATGTAGACAGACGCCAATACACTTAGAGCACTTTGTATCTGTTCAAAATCTAAATTAAAATCGGAACTAAGGAAAATAAAATCTATTCTCCTTGAAAACGGGTATCCAGAGGATATTTTCTCTAGAATTCTTCGAGAAAAGATCACTGATTTTGAAACTGAAATGTCTTTTTAGCCTCAAAAATGTCCTGTATGCCTAAAACTTCCTTGGCTAGGCAATGTTTCTATCCGTATAGAAACACAGATTAAAAAAGCTGTAGTTATGTCTCTCTGCTGTCAATCCAAGAATCATTTTCACGACTAGGAAGATCTTGCCATCCATTCACAAAGATTGTGTACCTACTGCACAAAAAAGTTTAGCAGTATATGAATTTTTGTGCCGATGTGAAGCTCGGTATGTAGGTCGCACTTCTCAAAGAGTGGGTGACAGGATCAAATGACATGTTCCAGCCACTGTACGCCAAGCATCAATTCGTCCTAGAGAACAGCCATCTCGCGCTTGCAAAGCGAAAATGACTGCCAAAACATGCGATTCTGCCATAGGCCAACATTTACTAGAAAATTCAGAATGCGCCAAAATGTATAAGGACGAGAATTTTCGGATAATTGGCACAGTTAGATCGTCCTTTCATCTAAGTGTCAGTTAATGAAATTGAGTCTTACCTATTTAGTCTGTTTAACAATGACATACTGAGTGTTTAATATGAGATTAGAGGGTTCTTATCATCTACAGTACCAATTTCTATATAGGCCCCCAGCTGCCGTGCTTACCTCTGCAGTGAAGAGGCCTCTTAATTAAGATCGACATGGCACTGGAAGATTCATCTTCCGCAGAAATGTTCCATACAAGTCTAACTATTTGACTGTTGACAGTACCATGTTTAGGAAACTACCTATGCCAATGGTAGGCATTCCACAAAAATTTTGCCCTAAGGATATAAGATATTGCACACTCCCTTAGGTAAGGTTATTCTAAGTATTGAACAGAAGCAGTTATGATTGTGACCACCAGAGGGTCAAATCTGGGTCTCACAATTGCCAATCTGACACCTTTCCTAGTCAGCTAAACATCCGCAGGAAAGGGGGGTTTGACTGGACTAAAGGCAGGGGGCAACGAAAACATTAATCATATTTAAAAGATTTATTCCAAGACAAAACATTAAGACTGCAAGGGAATGGAAGAGACAGACTGTCAGCAGGGAAGTGTTGAGGGGACAATCAGAGTTTGTACTTACTCATCCTAAACTATTATTACTGTCTCTGTGTCCTTCGGCTATTGATAATGTTATCATTAATGATCTCTATCTGGGGCCAGAAAAGTTACGGGATTCAGTGTGGCTCTTCTTTGGGTCATCATAAGTATCAAAGCTTCAAGTGATCAATGGTGCAGTTGCATAGTCACGAAGATATTTTTGTACTTTATGAGTGTTTACTCACTAACAGGTTAACAGTCTAACAGACACTGGTTGTGCTATTCGAAAACCATTGGTCATGTTTTTGGCTTCATATGTAAGTTGATGTCACCTACAATGAATACATTTACAAGTCGATGTAACGATCGAAAACATGCTCATGAAAACTGTAACCAACTTCTTGATAACACTGTGTAATAGAAAATTATCTAATAAAATCAACTCTCATCTCTAAAGCAATACAAAAGTTAAACCAAGTATTGAAAACAAGATTTTTGGTGAATGTTCGTGACCTTGCATTTCGTGTCAACGGTGAACTGATAGGGTCATTGAGTAATGGCACTTACCTTTCAAAAGTTGAACTACGAACCGATTATCGTAGATTCCTTGCCCAACATTTCCATAAACATACAAACAAGGGACATGGACACACGCATTATCAGTATTCAAATACCTGTCGAGAGAGGAGCGAATGTGTGGGACAATAAATATTGTCTATGGTTGTTAATGAAGTCAAACTGGCACTTATTTCTGTAGACTCCACACTGGATCTAATGAATGCGGACAGGATTTTTTTAAGTTTCTGCAAAGCCATTATGCCTAACTGCATCGACCATACTGCATCGACCCATCATTGACAGGTACATGAAGCACATGAAAGGCTTATCTGGTTACAAAACCTTGTCCTACACTAGATATGCGGCCCACCATGATGCTGTATTAAGGAAAATTAGCACCAGAAGAATTGCCATCTCATCAAAATCAGACACAAGACACCAACAGTGAAGCGAGAGAATTTATGGAAAAACTCCATTAAGCTGAAGTCACTGTCTAAATTAGGGGACATAATCTGAGCAAGACTTTGTTGGGGACTTCATTACATTCATTACACTAGAGATTTCTTTTATTATAGTTGATTATTTCAAACAATAACCCACGCAAGTGGAAGTAGTAATAGAAATACTT
Source organism: Chironex yamaguchii (assembly GCA_024741275.1). Lineage (NCBI taxonomy): Eukaryota > Metazoa > Cnidaria > Cubozoa > Chirodropida > Chirodropidae > Chironex > Chironex yamaguchii. Next base: position 11,200 of record JANTCA010091479.1, read on the forward strand.
TCTTCTCGTTGTTAAGAGAATGCAATGATGCACAGGTCTCTAGTTGAAAGCGAGGTTTAAATACGGACTTACTTAATGATCGTTTAGTATTAATGTAATTAAGCAGTTGCATTGTTTTTCTTAATTTTTTTGTTACTAATTCCCTTTGTAACACCGAAAAAGCTGTTAGCTAGCGTTACATGAGAAGTCGTACCTTTTTGTGTCAGATCTCTATGGTTTAAAGATCAATGGACATCGAAAAGTTCAGAACACCAAGAAAGGTGCAAGAGAGAAAGTTATGTCTCGATTTTTAGACAGTTAGCAGTGAAAGATAATCTTTTTGATGTAGACTTCTGCGAATATCAATAAAAAATTCGAGATGACAAACTAAGGTTCCTTAAACGACTTTTTGCCCTAAAGAAAGTGGAGTACCTTTGAACGTGGTGACTTAATATTTGAAATCTTTCATTGAATTTGTCAGAAGCCAGTGGTCATATTTTAAATGATATAAAGGAAGAGGAAAGCCCAAATCTGCAATCAAACAGTACAAAACATCTTCTAAAAGACTACAAAAGAGAAAACGCAAGCTTAAAGACGAGAGTACATTAGACAAAACAGTGCTTTCAGTAAAAGAACGTTTTGATTGAGGTATTTCAAGTAGTCATTGACAAATTATCCTCAGTTCTCCGACATTGTATAGAAGTATACAAAGACATTGAGGACAAGTTTGGTCTTGTTCCTAACTTATTAGAGTTCGGTCATGAATGCACCAACAGAGCAGCTAATAAATTAGAAAAAGGATACCCTCGTGACTTTGCTTCTGAATTAGTCCAATTTTCAGAACTTGTTACAACTGTCAGTGGACAAGAACAAAGTGGAACACAATGCTCGTCTCAAAGTGCAAGCATAAAACTAAATATGATGTGGATTCTGGATCAATTCAAGTGAACCCATAACTTCCCAAATGTCTACACCTCACTACAAATCTATCTATCCACGATGGCATCAAACAACAGCGAGGGCAACTATTTTCAAAGTTAAAAACAACCTGGCACATGGCAGTCTCAGTCTGCTCTCTCTTACGAGTATTAAAAATGAATTTGTAAGTGCGCTGAACTTTGATGACTTGATTGACTTCATCACCATCAAAAAAGTTTGAAAACGTATAATTGTAATGATAATGCAAATAACATAACATAACAAATTTTTGTTTGTTAATTTGCGGCAGTAATTACTTAACTGAAGGGTCCACATTGAATTACAGTTAGGGTCCCCTGGCCATCTTAATTCGCCCTTGCTCTTGGTGCCAATGCCTACAAGGCATTCATTTATGGCGATTTGCGGTAGATCCACAAACAAGTCGACATTTGTTAGTTTTCTTGAACAATCTTTTTGTGGAACAAAACTTGAAAATCGCCTTGAAAATTTGCGACATTGCTTTAAAATATAAATTTAGCGTAATGTCGCAAATTTTCATGGCGATTTTGTAAGTTTTCTCCACTTAAACGAGTTGTGAAAGGTGTTGGTAAATACACCTATTGTTTGCGTGACTGTATTACATTGAATGCTCGACCTTTGATCACGTCAACGCCCAAGACAATGTAATAATGCAACCAGATTCCAGATGATAAAAATATTAAAGAGACCAAACCCAAGGAGGAGACAGCCTCCTGCATGGTTCTCAGGCCATTGTCTTTGTGAATTAAAAAATATCAGTATAAGGATTGCCTTTGCCTACCAGTTGTTACACACGTCTAATGAAGTAGGGAGAGACGTAGTATTTTCTTTATTTCACCCTAAAGCAAACTGCTCACACCACACGCTGTCATAGTTATCAATATGCGTATGCAGCTTGATAGTAGTCTTCAGATTCACATCTGTATATACCGTGCTTGTTCCTCTCTGCTGCTACTTACCCACACTCAG
>JANTCA010091480.1:0-13104 GCA_024741275.1 Chironex yamaguchii
AGTCTACAAAAATCGGAATAAATATAGTACATGGAAATGCAGCTGAATCCTGCCATATTTATTTTGTTTATAGTGTTGCTCGAGGCACATACAGCAAAGCCAACATTACCAGTTTTTTTAATTTACAAAAATGTGATTGTTTATAAAGAAGCTTCCTCTTGATAATTTCGTCGTAGTAATATTTCCAGCATGGAAGGAAAAGAAGTGTTTCTTTTGTGGTTATCGTCATCACTACCACCATCATCATCAAAGTCATCTTGTTCTCCTTTATCAACTTCGTCGTCATCGTCATCATGAACATAATCGTCATCATTTTACTAAAACTACCGTATTTCTTGCCATGATCAAAAAATTGCTCTCCTTTAAAACAGACTTTGCCTTGACTATAATTTGTCTATAGCAAATGCATGTTTTAAAACATATTTTCTTTCGTAGAACTACGTAGCACAATCGTAAAAGAAAGGACCCATCTCAGATTGTTAATAATGTGATGCTCAATTAAACGAATATTGCCCTCGATCTAAGCATATCAACGGGAACAAATTCAGCTGGATCCCTTAACAAACGCAGAGAATTCCGGCATGACACCTATAGTGTCAATAATTACCGGGAGGAGTACGTGTGTATGAATATAAGGAATGTGCAAGTGTTTGGTACACCTTCAGGTAAGTCCAGTCACTCACTAAAGAAGATTGTGTTTACCAGCAAAGAAGTGTCAAGATGCTACTGCTCCTAGTGTTGGGTTTGGTCCTTTCAGTGCATGCAGGTATGTGTAATTATTTTACTTATTATTTCTAAGCTATTCTACTTCGATGCTTCTTGTTTCATTTGAATCCATCGACAGTGTTCCTTATCAATGTATTTGAGTACATACTGCTCTTACTTCTTGTAACTCTTCGGGTATATATATGACCATTTAGTATAGCAAACTAAGAAGACATATAATTTAAAAACGGTACTAACGGAAGAAATAGCCATCTTTACAGTCTACTCAATTTTGCAGGAAGGGATCAGCGTTGGGGTATAAATGAGTCTTAAGTCCATTTTGCAAAAGGGCATTATTGTGCCTTAAATGATAAGCTTTCTATGCTACGTGTTTAGCAGTCGTTCTCCTATCGTCATGCTACTAGAAATGAAGAATTACTGCTAACTATGCCTCAAGGTGTGGACCTCAGTGATGACAGGAGCGAGTTGACTTTATGTGAGACGCTAAAACTACTTTCTGGTCGAATCCATTTTACAAGAGGGGATAAGCAATAAAGAGGTCCACTGATTTTCTTGTTCTTTCAACGCGATTGTCTCTTAGGGTCATCGATTTTAAGTTTTGTTCTTTTATACAAGTACAAGCAATATGTTTTAGTATCTACAAGGTATCCGTCCTTTAAACCTATTTGTTATTGTATTTCCTTTAAAGAAGGAAATTGTAAACCTCCACCACCACCTGCAAATGGACAAGTAGTACATAATGGACCCGTGGCCATTCCATTCTGTAACAAAGGATTTGTCCCAGGCCCTAATTGGCCACCAAAATACATATTCTTTTTCTGTAGTATGGGACAATGGCTAAACCTACATGCACGCAAATTAAAGGATCTGGACCCTTGTAAAAGTAAATAAATATTCATTCTTTGAGTCAGTGATCGATATAAGGCATGTGTCTTATTTCATATTCTAGCATGATTTAGATATAGCATGAAGCATTCCAAAACAAGAGGTCTTGACATGAAAGAGTGACGTTAAATGTGTCTTAAATGGTAAGCTTTTCTACACTACGTATTTAGCAGTCCTTCTCCTATCGTCATGCTACTAGAAATGAAGACGTACTGCTAATTATGCCTCAACGTGCTGACCACCGTGGTCACAGGAGTGAGTTGCTTATATTTGATACGTTAAAACACTTTCTGTTTTTTGTGTTTCTCGTCCATTGTTCTATTACTTTTTTGTTTTTGTCGTTTGTCCCCTTGATTATAATTGTCTTGTTTATTTTATTCGAATGTATATTGTTTTTTCCAGCAGTGTTCAGCATTCTTTATGCCTCTTGGTGTCAGCCCATTCGTCTTCTCTGCTGTGTTTTTTGAACCTTTGTTCTACATATCGTTTGGATTCTCCAATATGGGTGACATGTCAGTCTAAAATGCAGTTTGTACCTCCAGGAAAGATTATTGTCCTTCTTCCTTCCTTTTCATAAGGAATCTATTTTTGGGAACTAGATTATTGACATGTCCTATCATTGTCAAGTTTTTATTATATATCTGTGCGAGTGTCTGTCTCTGTGTGTGTGTCTGTCTGTGTGTGTGTGTGTGATTTAAAATCAAAGTTTAACTAATCAATTTGCCACCCTAATAGGAAGTTTTATGAAGGATATATAGGTGCATATACACGTCTGCTAATTGACTCCATTTTTGCCTGTTAATGTCTATTTGTGTATGACATACCTAACTATATTTGGTTTCTTTTAGAATCCCCATGAGAAAACAAGGTGATTTATACATCAATCGTGGATGTTCTTCGAATCAAATTATTTTGCATCTGATAAAAGAGAACAACATGACAACATTTAACAGAGTACTACACACAATTTTACAAATGGCTCCTAAAGCTTTCCACATCATCGTTGCTTGGAAAACTAACAAAACAGCTCACTTGAGTGTCAAGAATACCTTGTTATGTACCAACGTAAATTGACTTACCTTGTAGTCTAAGGAGAAAATGTTGTTATGTCTACAAAAACGCTATAGTTTTCTTGCTGTCTCGCCTCCAGTATATTAAAAAGAACGAAGATATGTTCTGCAAAGATATTATGGATTTCGACTGTTGCTTGACAAAAAGCGTAAATTCAAATCTTGAAAACGTTTTCACGTAAGACGAGGCCTCACATTTTTTCTCCATTTATTCCCATAATCCATGCTGTTATTCAAATGCTGCCAAGAGGGATCTTGCTACAAGCACAACCTTTTTATGCTTCATATCATATACAGTGTTGATTATGGGTTGTTTACAAATTAAAGGCTTTCTTTTGCTAAATGACTTGAATATCTATCTTAGGCCGTGCATTCTGTCTTTACCCACGCCAACATTTTCGTCGAATCTTTTAGCTACAGCATTAAACCCTAAGCTAACTCCTAAGTGCCTTCTCTCTCTTTATAAACACATTTGCAAAACAAACTATCAGCCTTATTACTAAAAATGCGTTGCAGTAAATAGTATAGAACTGTTGCTGACTTATGCTATGTGTATATGCTAGGTTAACACTGTAAAAATGCAGCATAATTACTAAGTAATTATCAATTTGTCATCTTATGACAAAATAACAGCAAATGTTATGCCCAATAAAATCGCAATTAAGTTCCATTATGATAAGTATACCAAGTTAAAACCCTTGAAGCAGATTTTAAGAACGTTGCAGAGAAACATTCAAGTCTGCGTGCTAGGGGCAGGTACCATTTGCAATTTGAGCGAGCCTTAAAATTTGTTCATAGGTATGTTCACTTATATGCATTCAATTTGTTTCTACCCCTTGGCCATTCTGAACATACTTGTGAAAAGCCTCTGAATAAATTTTATCACCCACATCTTTGGTAAGATATTTCCTTTGAAGTGCCATGTTTTAATACATCTTGGACGCAACGCTACACAAAAAGGGAAACAAACCTCTATGGAAACCAGGTTTCATCAACAGGAATTGCAAAATTGATAATGCATAAATCCATTCACAAAATTTAAACAATATTTTTATTATATGTGTTATATCTTTAAAACAAACAAGTGGTAACGATAAAAAATTTCTTTGTCTAAAGTAACAATTTAAATCATTTACTAATGATAAAGCTGATGATTCTCAGAGAAGGAAACATAACTTAAACTTATCAAACAACTTTGCAAACCTATAAGCTGCCACAGTGAAATATATGAAAACATATCAACTGCTGATAAATGGTTCTAAGAACCTTAGTGTTAGGAGCTACTTTTACTGTCCCTGGACTGTCAAAGTCCCCTACATTACAAAAGTAGGAAATGTTAATTCGTTTTAGTCACACTGTCCTCTAAAACTAATACATCAAGTTATCACATATAAAAGTCTACATGAGAAAGATCGGATAAACAAAGTTAATAGCAAATTTGTTGCATTGACGTGAGAGTTTTACTTCTCAGCAGCATTGTGAAAACAGAAAACATGGTGTCAATGTCGTTTTCTTTAATCGTCACGCAAATCTGGATCAGTGCTGCTGGTCAGTTTTCCAACATGGATCAGGCGTCTTCTGCTAATGCCTGTCTAAATTCTTGCTTTTTGAACTAGGTTTCCTACCTTCTTTATACGCCATAGACTTGCACTGGCATGGACCCCGGAACGAATGGAGGGTGAAATACTGAAGGGTAGTAAACTCGTGAAAATCTTGATTTTGACTTCAGGCAGAAATTTAATGGGGTGCACTTGCACCCTACGCAACTCTTATCCTGTGCCAATGACAGTGAGGCATAGTTTGTGGGAGTACATGTGAAAATATGTATTGAGATGTGCCAAAATGAACTTTTGAATTGAATTTTTGTTTCAAGCCAAATTTTTCCTCACAAATACACCCTTGTTTACAATATATCGATCAGCGACGGCGCCAGCCTCCTCGGAGTTGGGGGGTAAGATGATGGAGGGGTGTCTGTCCGTGCTCTTCAGATTTAAGAGAAGCGCCTTTTCGAGCCCAAAGATGCCATTTTTAGAATTATTAAGAAAAAAGAAAGATGAAGTCATTCATAAGCATGTGAAATATATTTTGTTAAACATGCTAGACACTAGTCTGTAACTTTAATAATTCTCAAAGGGGAAGCTTTGTTGACTTGATGGCAAACGTTTCTTGCAACGATGAAAACTCCATTGCCCCAGAGGTTTCCCGTTTACTACTGATGTTCAGCAACTGCTCAAGTTGTTCTTCCCCCATTTTTGCACGTAGGTATGATCACTGTCATTGAACTTCTTTAAGATCAACGAAAAAAGGGTACTTTTCCTTTTTTTTTTTGTTTTTCTTTCAGCCATCTCCCTAAAAAGTGACTGGGAAAAGCCTGAATTTTCAAATAGAGAATGCTCATGACCACAGTTATCCTCCGCAATCTTTTTGCATATCATGTGAGATTTTCTCGGTTGTCATTATTCCATTCATATGAATCGAACACAGAAAGCTGGACCATAACCTCACACCATTGACAAGAGAAGCACCTTTGCACCTTGTTTAATAGGAAGTTCCAAAAACAATGAATAGAACTCTTGCGTGAAAATATTGATTTCTGTGGTGTTATGTTCTTGGCATTTTGTGGCTATACCTTGGATTAATGCTGCATTAATAATGGTCTGACCATCTACAATCTAATAAGGAAAGCACGCTTTCTTTTATTTTGGGCATCAAGGTCCTCAGGAATTCCGCAACTGATGACCTTGGCTTTTGCTTTGTTGACGAACTCTCCAAGCTTTTCCTCATTTCTAAATGCTTTAAGTTGATTGCCAAGCGTCTGTATTGCGTCTGCTGCCATGACCACATCCATCTCTTCTCGCTGTAAGTATTCTGAGGCATATCAAGTGATCATGAATCATGGTCTGTCGATCTGACAATCAAAAACATTCTTTCAAGATCACTAGCTTCAAAACAAACTTGAATGAATTTTTTCTCTGCAGCAACCCCAAACATGCCCTGTTGTCACCTTTTAACTCTTGGACGGTGGATATTATTTCTTGCAATGCATTGTAAGCTGTTGAAAGATTGTCAACTCTTACTGTTCTTCCTTCGTGAATCTCGTATTTCTTGAGGTATTTTTGTACACCTCCTTCCGCTATGTAGAGCCCTCCAGGTCCTTGTAGATGGCGCCAATGGTATTGAAAACATCTTCCACTTGTTGCAATGCTCATACTCTTTGGCAAGGACAATGTTAAGTTTGTGAGCAAAGCAAAAAAAATACAAAGAAAGACTAGCCCTTGCTTCTGTCAACTCTAACTGTTGTTCCTTCGTGAATCTCGTATTTCTTGACGTATTTTTTGTACATCTCCTTCCGCTATGTAGAGGCCTCCAGGTCCTTGTTGATGGCGCCAATGGTATTTACGACATCTTCCACTTGTTGCAATGCTCATACTCTTTGGCAAGGACAATGTTAAGTTTGTGAGCAAAGCAAATACAATACAAAGAAAGACTAGCCCTTGCATCTGTCAGCTACTACTGCAACCCGTTGTCTTTTCCTGACCTGCTTGCACCATCAGATCATTTCCCTATCATGTTCTCTAATGCAATTGCCATTTTCATTATTTCTTATAATACATCAGAGAGATTCTTGTCTTTAATACTTGCTACACGCTTCAGTGCAATTAACTGCTCATTAAAGGCAATGACCTTTAGGTTAAAACTGTTTGGGTGTCCGGCAAAACGCCTAGGAGCTCTGTATATTGTATAAAAGCTGGATATTGTATGAAATTTCTGATAATTTTTTAATTGGTTGCATCTTCTATAACAGACATTAACAAACAGTACCATCCGACTTTGTGAGAGTCACTTTTCTTAAGAACTGACACCCCACTTAGAAAGTTTAAGCAAAACACACTCAGGACAATATCAACAGTGAGTACTCCTGGGGCATATGCAGGAAGCTGCACATAGCGGGGTTTATTGTATGCATGTGTCGATCATGATAAATTATAAAAGTTGTTAACGTGTCAAATAAGCCACTTCCATGACATGAAAACGTCTTAGAAAATCCTACTAAAAGATATCAATATATAAAGAGTATATTTTGCTACTTAATCTTTATGAAGTGAACAAACCTTCAAGCAGCAATAAGTTACATTTTATGCATTGTCTAGATGTAATAGTACGAAAAAATTCGATTGCCTTTTACGCAATACTGCATCCACAAAAACATGGACGTGTTGACAGCAAATATGACCAAAGCCTGGTGATATTACACCTTTTACAATTGCGTAAATCCCGAAGGGACATATAAATTATCCTGGAGTGCTTGTTTTAGAGTCCGATATTTTTAGCTGTCACAGTTTACTAGCTGCCTACTGAAGAAACTGGAGCCCTAAAACCATGCAAAAGCCATGGTAATAAGCTAATTGCAGCACAAATATTAAGATATGGAGGACATATTAACTTAAAGGAAGCAGTGGCATGGAAATCATAGAGACAGAAACTGTTTTGAACTGTTTTCATTATTTGATGAATAATTACTCGGCTTTAGCTCGACAGTTTCTTTCTATCCACCTGTCTAGCTCATCAATAACATGCGAGTAAAAGCAGCTCATTTGAGATAATACCCTGATTTGCGTTTTAAATAGTTTATACCTTATTTTGCTTTAATATGTCACATGAGTATGCTTAATATATCAAGTATTTTATTGATAATTGGTTTTAACAAGCAGCCTCATAGCAGTCAATTAATCAATCAATCAATCAATCAATCAGTACTGTAACAAATTGCACCACAATCCAAAACAGAAGACAAATACGGTGCTAACATTCCTCAAAAACCCATATCACATCAAATTGTTACATCGACTGATGAAGCCTATCCACTTGAAAACACGGTATAATATTGTCAAGCCCTGAACCTTGATGCAATGTTATAAAACAATTCAATATCAGTTGCTTGACTTTCAAGGATCTCTCCAAACAATGCTCAGTAACAGTTACGTAATCATAAAATGGAGGGGCAGGATTTAAATGTTAATGACGTGATATTACTCACCAGGTCCTTTTGAAGGCTGTTGAGTTACAGCTCAAACGGAAACTTGATTGTTCATGTTTTAAACTAGTTCACATAAATCCTAGCATCGATGAGCAAGAAGCACCTCTGCACTATGCAAGTGGTATTAGCAGCGCGCAGGTATAAAATACCCCATCTTTCCCCAACAATCCAGCAATAAATGGGAATTGAACCAACACATTCATTCACCGCACAAATAAACAGAAAAGAAGACACTTCATATTCATCATTTGTTTCTTTTTTCATCATATTTTGCTTCCTTTTGTGTGTTTTTTTATTTTATTTTAACAACACGTGACGACAAATCCAAGTATAAAAGCACACCCCTGCCGACTTTGATTAATTAAACAACAGCATCATACTGAACACAGCCTCTCTCCTGTGAGACAGCCTCCATCTCAAGCTACAACAGATTCTACTCTTAACTGTGAAGAGGACTCATACTACTAAGAGCGACTAATATAACGACAATTAATATTTTGATAACACTTGAAAACGAGACGAATCATCGTCAAAATGTTAAGCGGCCACCTAAAGTGGGTGACGTAAAATGGAATACTTACTGATTCAAAGTAACGCCAATATAGGAAAAATTTCTAACGATACTTGCTTTAACGGTGTTGGGCAATGAATACTGAATTTAAAACTACGTAAGCGACCAAGTCGGATAAACTATAAAGGAAAACGACAAAAGTGCATGTAATACAAACGACGACAAAATCCATGAAGGACGCAGGGTATGAGAATAAAATAGGGGTTATGCCCACCTAAATAACGGGCAGTAAAACATGGATATCGATATATATCACAATATATGTACGTATATACGAGGCCACCAATAACTGCAGCCAGAGTGTTCTGACCCAAACAAACTAACAAACGTACATGATGACAAGTGCAGACGACAAGTGGCTAGAAAACTTCGAACAACATCTTAACCTGAGCAAATGGAACATGTCTGAATGTCAGTTCTTGATGTCTAACTAAGTCTTAGTAAAAGTTTGAATAGATATCTTAAACCTCCGGCTTTACTTAAATGTGACAGTACATAGAAACATATCTTAAAACTGCTCCATTGAAAACATCTCCGTCGGCAGAGGGTGCATAAAATAAATGGTGGCCTCAATAAGGGATCACGTACGTCATTGACTTCATTCAACAACAAGCAACCACACCATGTGGGTGGATACGTGGTCGCTTTGCTGCAGGCAGGGACATATCATCATGGACCGAAATCTTCTGAAGTCTCTTCAGCTCCTCTCTTAAAACATCTTGGTCCTCGATTTCCCGTTCAGCCAAATCTGTACTAGGACTGACTTCACGAATGCCTTGAAATTGGGCTCGCACCCGCGACCGATTACTGCGTTGAATCTCACTCCTGTCACCGCCCGGTCTCTTCATGCTGAATGCCAAGAACTCTGCTTCAAAGGGATTCTCTGGTATGGGTGAGAGACGTGGCCTTCGCAGCACTGAACGTTTCTTGGGTGTCTTAGGATGGCGACTGATGGCAAAAAGAGCTTTTATCCACTCGCGACACTTGAGGAACTCTTTGACAGGAACCTATACAAGGAAATAGTATCACATCAAGGAGATGGTGCATAGAAAAAAACAATCCACAACAATAAAACTTTAGATGTTGACGTGTACAGCTAACCACCAGACCAGTGACTTGAATTTTGCCAATTGTATTAAATTGTATGTACATGTTTTGAATCACTTTGAAAACGGGAATGCCATTGCCAACACGGATGCAACTACACTACAACACCAAGTATGCAGCAACTGCAACACCATTCAATACCAATCTTGCACTGTCTTCTTCAAGCGGGATACTTGTGCTTGAAGCAGGCTATAAGGCTGCAATACTATAACATTTGAAAGCATGCAAGGAAATTATCAGCAAGGTACATTTCTATGTACTGTTCATATGTGCACATACGTGCATCCAAGCACACATACATGTCCATCCTTCACAAAGTAAACTAGAACTTACAAAACAAGACAACTTTTTTTCAACACAATCCTTCTCGATGACAGGATGTTCTTGAAGTTTCAAAATATAGATAGATTGATCAAAAACAATTATCTATTTGGTTGTTACAAACAATATCTCTTCGCAAGATCAAAGCAATTTTACGCCTTTAGAATTTGCATCTAAAACTTGATATCCTTCAGCTGTAAGCAGTGAATATTCATCATTAGAAGTAAGGCCCTAGGATGTTCATTTTCTTACCTGGCCTTGTACTTGGTAAGCATTAACAAGAGAGAACCATGATGGATGAAGTCTTTCAAGTGCACAGCTGACAAGTGCAAGGGCCAAAGTAGAACCTCGAAACCGTGAAAATTTACACTGATTTAGACAATCCTGCAGTTGATTCCATAACTCTCCAACTAGCATCTCTGGTAATATTCCACGTACATCAAACAAATCCTTGACGTTGACATACAACAAGCTTATGAACTGGAAAAAAATTAGTGATAAAGTATGGATTACATGCATATTAGTGGTAAGCTTGTACATTACATGCATATTAGTGGTAAGACAGGGGGGATGGGCAGAGAAGAAGATTGTGTATATGTAAGAAAAAGGGGGAAAATACAATAAAACAAAGAAAATTTCTTAAGAGAATGCTTCGCATGAAAAAAAGCAATTTAAACTATTTAAGTGGAAATGCAATATTATTCCTAAAAGGATCAAGAAAGATCAAGAAGATCTATAATGTACGCACAAGGACACAAATTTAAGTCTGTATTTCACAAGTGGCAAATAACCCTTAAGCGTATCATTATAATTAGCAATGCTGATCAATTACTGATGAAAACTTATTGATAAAAAAATATTAAGGTGGATTATTGATAAGATCAAACAGTGGTTTACCAAGGACCGGGGTAAAAGTACAGTCAGCACCGCAAATGTTTGTGACAAGTTCCTTCACGAGGTTACTTTACTGTCTTGGTGCCAGTCAAAGTTGGTGCCATAAAATAAGTTATGGTAAGGCTACAAGGAACACAGAAGAGCTTTTGGTTTGCAACAAAAGGGATTTAGTTACCTCTGTGCTGTTATCAGCAGTTTGCAGCTTCTAACCCAAGCTGCAAGGTGGAAAAGTACCATAGAAGGTTGCTGAGCGCCAAGGTCACCAGTTGTAAAAGCATTAACAAGGACACCAGGGACATTGGATAAGTGTTGCCTATAGCAGTAAATTGAAAGCAGGCATATGATAGTCCAATGACCTAAGCAAAGATATGCTTCTCACTAATATTGCCAGGGGATAGTCAAGTGTAGATGTAGGAAAGCAATGAAGCAAGGACAGATCCTTTGGGAGAGCAAATGTTCAGTATCCGAAATCTTGGTTTGTCATAACTAATATAGACTATGAAATGTCACTCATTGGTAATTTCCAGTACAACTTCAGCAACCTTAGTGTCTTCAGAGGAAACGTCAAACGTACAGCAGTAGCATCTCAAGTCAGCTTGGCCATGTGAAAGAATAGTCACATAATTGGGAAGACACAGTTGTAAATGAGGCATTTCAAACAATTTGTATGCAATGTATAGCATGCTGATTGGTCAGTTGTTCTTAACAATTGATAAGCTAATGACAAAATCTGTCCCTTTTAATTGCTTTTTATGGCCAAAATAAACCGTTTACTTGAATTTACTGTTAGTCATAAAGGATTAACCTACAGTGATTGCACTAGTTTGCACCCAGTTTGCAATTTTGAAACCTTCACTTTGCCTGTCAATATAGATGGATATAGATGGATCACATTCTTCTGTGAATTCTGTCAATCAGTTTACAATATGCAGATCAATGATACTTTACAATGTTGTTAAGTAACGCGTCAGAGGTAGCTTGTTTTTCTGGTAATGTAATGACATAACCTATTCTGACCTACTACATGCTTTCTTGGCATTAGTAAAGTTTGGTGCCTGGTATGCCCACCCAATATAAATTTCTTAAGCCATTTTTGACATTGTACCAAACCTCTTTTAAAGACCTTGTCAAGAGTAGACAAAACAAGTAATCTATCAATTAATATGTACTGCATGATAGGATTTAATTACTGTATATAATTACACATAATTTCATCTAACTGACCGACTAACAAATAGCAACGAAGTCACTTACTAGTTCTAAAAAGTCATAACTTGTTGGTTTACCCAAGTCCCAACCAAGTTTGGTCAAAATTATCCTCTCCATTCTGATCATGTCATTTGGTCCAAACTTTGAATCAGCAGCTTTGATTAATCTTAAGGTGGATGGAATGAATTCATCTTCTTCCACTAACTTGGTAGCAATGTACAGGGAAGTTAGAGCTGCACATTTCAAGTACCTTTGGCTAACCTTAAAGAACATATGAAGTGTTTATATGTAAACAAAAAATAAAAAATATATACAGAACTGTGACTTGACTTAATTAACACCATCTCTTTATTTCCAGGTATATACATCATTGAAAAAAATTTCTGTTTCCATCACAATTTTTAACAAATGCCACGCATGTACATTCATATGTTTCTGATCAGTAAAAAAACTCAGTACACTATAAATTTAGCACTTACATAAGCAAATGGATACGATGCTATGTTATCACTTGCCAATTGTTTGACACAAAAATGCCAATTTTACTCAAATTGGCAACAACACTAAAATTGTTTCAATAACATATAAAAAATACAGAAAGATTGAAATTATTTCTTGCATCACCTTTGTGACCTTAAGCATAGATGAATATATAATTCTTTCAAGTTGGATGTAAACTGCATCTAGGACAATACTGGCTGCAACAATAAAAACCGAATCTATAACTTGACAATAGTTGTCATCATTTCTGCTTCTGTTAGAGAAGTTTGTAGTGCAAAGGCTTTGATTTAAAGATTGCATGGTTCTCGCAATACCTTTCCTTCAATCACTATATGTCATACTCAGCACCAAAATTCCATTTGGAAAAGTTTAAATAGACAGACATAATTTGTTAAAAATAAGAAAAAAACCAGCTTACTTTCACAATACCAAGGAACTGATCAAAGATGGAGACAGCCAAAGCATATGTTCTTGGATGGAAGTCAAACTCATCAGTCGACCAGAACAACCATTGTACTGTCTTATCCCTTTCACCTGGACCAACATCACCTCCCTATTAATGGAAAATTAATTGAAAGCACAGGAAACTGAAGTTAACAATTATATATATAGATAACAATCTTTTTGTGGTACAAAACTTGAAAATCGACGGCTCCCACTATTACATATACTATTATATAAAGACATAGTGCTTTTTATATATTTGTGATACCAAGGACTTTGAATGTCCTTCACCAAACCTTTGTGCCGTGATGGCACAGAGGTTTGAGTGTTGGCTTTTA
>JANTCA010091481.1:0-13103 GCA_024741275.1 Chironex yamaguchii
TTTTCACTGCAGTAGAAGATCCCGTCAAGATTCGTGCAGAAACAACCTTAGCCTCGTTTTGGATTTCAAGTCAGTGATATGTGAAAAGGGTTCTATTGCCATCTCGTAATGATGACTCGATTCAGTTCAATGATATAGACGCCCGAAGGTCTATAGTCACCCATTTATTTTAAGTTCCTCTACATACAAATTGAAACAATTAATTAATAAACAATATATCAAATACTACACAATACAAATAAAGGTACAGAACTAGGATACAGATTAATATGGAAGGATACAAATAACCTATGACAAAAAGAAAGATAGATGACTGATTAGTTTGTTGGATGACTAAGAACTGTGCTGTCATGCAACAAGCCCCAAAAAAAGAATAGCACGCACAGAGAGAACTTGGAAAACTAGTTCTGTCTACAAGATCACTAGAGTATTTTACATTGTTGGCATTGTTTGCGACTGAGAGGCATCGTGGCCGGAGGGGCATGAGGGCCACTGCCTTCCTTGTTGAGACGTTTGTCGGATTCTCGGAAAATTTGCAACGTAAATGTCTTTTCCGAAGTTATTTAAAGGAATTCTGTCTGACCAATTTAATTGCAAGACACCTGTCAAAGATCATTACTAATATTAAGCAGGCAGAAATATATAGCACAGATGTTGTCTTCAGAAGAGATTCCCTCCCAGTCATTAAATGGTGCTCTCTAGGTCTCTGGACATATGCAAACAGCTAATTTCAGTCAAAGGGTACAAGATGCTTTAGCATATGGAATTGTAAAATCGCTGAATGGGATTTTAGACAAAATATGTCGGAACAGCTTAGTAGGACAATTCTTAAAATGGAGCACTTGATGGAGATAAGAACAAAATAGTGAAATTACTGATTGAAAACGAAGATGCCTTTTTAGTTTGCCATTAAATCACATTTGCAACGGAATTATTATGGAGACCTATCATTTATCTACTGTGGCAAAATCACTGTTTGATTGCCTAGTAACAGCTTATTTGCCAGATAAAACAAATAAAGTCGTATATTTGAACATAAAAACAATTGGCTATTGAAAACGGTTTCTTGAAAAAAAATGCCAAATTATTTGACAGCTTTATTGGCACTCTGGAGGATTGCCAGCCAGCAGTTTACAGTAACAAAACTGTCACCGATGACAAAAGACTAGAAGATAAACTTACATCATTTCAGATCTTACTGGCATCGCAGGTCTTTAGCAAATTTTTAAAAGTAACATTTCAAGCATCATCTTATTTGCAATATAAAAGAATCGACCTCCTCGCAGCTGTTTGACTGGCTGTCACAGCCTACACAAAGTTGATAGAATTTTGCACCGATCTTAGTCAGGTTTTGAAAGTTGCGAAATAATTCTGCATAGAGAAAGGGCTAGAGAAGTAAAATTTCCCTGATAATGGGAGCATACATAAACAGGAGAGTATGCCAGATGACACAGCCACTCATGTTAGTGCAGGGGAGAAGTAGAGACGGGAATCGTTTTATGTTGCGTTTGCAGCAGCAGTCTCATGTATAGGTTAATGCTTTTGAATCATAGGCGAATTCCCGCAGTTTTTGCATTGCTTACTCGAGAGATCTTCTGTACTAAAAAATAGTTACCAGATGACTCGTTTACAATCATGACAAAACAATACCAAAGCCTCAACGTATAAACGCTCAAGCATGAATACTCCCTTTTATCTTTAATTTGGTATGGCTTACGAAAGTTGTTACTGTTGTTTGGTAACTTTAAAAGAATGTTTTGCTTTGTCAGTAAATCATGGCGCATACAATCTGCGGTTGTTCTTTTGTTTATATCCACTTACTTGACATCGTATTAAGTGAGCAATTAATAAAGTTGCAGAGAATAAGAAAGATAAAACAAATTATTTAATATTTTTTTCATATTTTTCCCTACTTTCAAGATAAAACTCCTACTTTGTTGCCATAAATACAATACCGATGTTCAGTAGATCATTCATAAAGTACAGTAATTTTTAGTACATATAATTTACATGAACAAAATTTTCATTTTCTAAGCTACATAGTTCGTTCCCTCGTATTCTTACTTGCACGTTCTAGTAGCAAGTAAACTTCGAATAGCTAAACGGGCTTTGTGGAGAAAAGAAAAGATTACAATTAACGACAACGTAGTTTTCTGTCTCACTGCAACAATTCACCCAAACCTTTTGAAAACTGTCTTGAACAAGATAACACTTGCATTGCTAAATAGCAATCCTTGAGACAAACACATTTCTGTAGCACAATTTGAAATTGCTTTTACATACCGTAAGTTACATTCAGCTATTACTAGCAAAAGTACTAACCAAGTGCCCCACTCATGGCCAAAAAGTGACATTAACCAACGTTTTACTTTTTACTTTGGTGTCTGCGTAACCCATACATTGCAGATTATTGAAAAGTGAAAACAATCATTCATTCTTCCATAGTGGTCTTTGCATCAAAAGAGGAGGTGATGTCACCTGTTAGTCAACTACCCAATGCAGAAGATGGAGGACCAGGACTTTTGTTGCTACTTCACTTCTGATATACGAAAAGAATACCAAAGAAAATTCAACCATTCTTTTATCTTTTTAGATTGATAATTCTATAAACGCAAGTATATTTCTATTCTAGACAGTAACGTATGTATGCCAGCATATCACAAAACGGTCTGGTGCTAAGCTTTGAGTAAAGATTTATCTACTGAGTATATCGTGTGTTGCTTATTATTTTTGTTTGTTTCGTTTTCAAACTTTATGGATTAGCATTTTGTAAGTCCATACTTAGGCCTCTTGCTTGTAGACAAAACAATATGTATAAGGTGCTGTTTGACCTCATAATGTTTCTAGCTTCAGGCTAAATTTATGAAATAAGGACGAAGTTGCAGCAAGATTCGAGGCTACTAGTAAGAGTTTTGCTCGAGTAGACAAAGAAGTCTTTAGGTGAAAAATGCTTTCACCTCCACTTCTGTTGCGACACAAATTCAGATAAACCCTGTGGTATGAGGAGCTCTCATAGGAGGTTTAGATTGAAAGTCTCCCTGTCTATAAATTTTTACTTTGCAATTATGAAATTTGCCATATTGTTTTGCAATCTATTTGCAGACTGTAAGCAAAAAAGTACGGACATTGCATGAAATTGGTATGATTTAAGTCGGAGTAGACAGAATAACATAATGAGAATAACATAATGACTAGCAAAAAAAATTAAAGCTGATTTTCTCGACATTTTGCAAGGTAAACAAAAGTGCAGTGATACCACAAATTCAATCTTTATAGGTAAATTTCAATTTAGACGTACATAGCAGGTAGATCAAATAAATTAATGTGAACTACAGGATTATCTCTACATCTTCAATTGTTTATTTATACGGTTCTGGTAAATATTTTGGTTTTTGAATTCATGAAAATTTTTTCCTATTATTCACCAATTGTTCATCTCAGGCTATAGTTACAATGTACGGAGAAAATTTCTATATCTAATAGGGCCAGACTCTTTCTCTTTACTACTGTGATAACGGAGTACCCAACAAGCTTTCAAACTATACTAGTCCAAAATAATTAGCTTGTCCTTAAATCTTAAATAATTTAGGGGGCATGCATCAAGTTATTTGACATTGACATTTGCAGCAGAAAGTATTTGGGGCAGAACTAATTGACGCAATTACACGTTTGATCAAATTGAAACGTCTCGGTATCATTATTTACCGAATTGCAATTTTTCATAGCTGACGGCAAATTCAATGTGTATCTGATAACCTTGTGCCATGCAATTCCAAGTTCCAAGGATTTGTACAAACTAAGCTACCGTGTTGTTGAGTTCACTTTTATAGCAACAGCTGTTCAAGTTGCAATGCTAGGCATGGGTGAATTGTCAGCCAGATGATGCAATGATGGAACGAAATTGAACAAATCTAATCTCATTTCTATATCAACGTATGGTATTAGAATAAACTGGCTTGACGTTTACAAAGAACCAAATTATTCATTAGGGAGACTTTTTCCTTTATGTCGTCAATAAATTCGCTGCCTCTTTCCAGTAATCCCAAGATAAAACAGTATATACATCGTACAAGGATAGATTGATCCCCCCTTATATTGTCAGGTTATGAATACTAAAATCAAAATCGCACAGCTTAATTTAATGGAAGTTTCTTGCCTTTCTTTGGCTTCAGGATCATACGTGACTTTTTGCAATATGCAAAATATGGCTGCATCATTTTCATATTTCTTCCAAATTGTGAAAATTGTTCAACATGGGTTAAGTTCACAGCTCTTACTCTCTCTCTCTCTCTCTCTTTCTCTATCTATCTCTATCTATGTATCTATCTATCTCAATCTCTCTCTCTCACACACACACACACACACACATATACACAAGCAAGCACACACACTGTCTCTCTCTATCTCTCTTTCGTTCTTAAAATGTCAAGGTAAGTTGAAGACGGGCATCTGAGTCACTCCTTACTTTTTCAATGTACGAACACTGGGTGTTTCCGATGAAGCCGTCTTAGAATGATCATTCAGTTTGAACGAAATTTAAAATATAAAGGAATGTTTCCCTCGACCAATCAAAAGCAAGACAATATAGACTTGCTGGCACTTTCTCCTACCGTGATTTTAACTATTGTGAACTGGATACCAAATGCAAATTCAGTATATATCATACTGCCTTAAAATACCCTACTCCAGGACAACCTTTAAAGCTGAATGTGACCACTAACTTGAATGTAGATCTTTCATGAAACTACATTTAAATCGCTGTTGAACCAGTTTTCAGCTCAGATTGGTAGTTGCTTGCTCGTTCTTGTATGGTTGTCTGGAAGGCAGATGTACTTTCCATTTAGACGGAGCGTACATACATATCCTTTCTCGCACGTCATACACAGACGGCAGTCTTTAAATGGACCAACTGGTAACATGTACTTGCAGCCTTTAACACAGTAACCACTTTCACCTCCTAAGAAGAGAAGATGATCACATACTAGCTGATTTCAGGGTGATACTATGTAAAAGACAATTATGTAACATTATCAACGCAGGTTCTAATAGAAGCCAAAAGCTACTTAACGTCGTGTGAGAAAACGTAATTAATAGATAGTGAAAGATCATTATTTGAAAGTTAACATTTTGGCTAATCAATTAAAGGTACTATTTACCTTTACAATAATCTATGCTTGAAATAAGGCCTAACATAACCTTATAGAAAGGACACTTCCTGGATCCTAAAGCTGGAACAACTTCTGGTTAGCCAACAATTCCATTATTGCAATGCTAGTAAAACTTACCCGTTTTAAGACAAACGTTTCCAGGGCAGCAGTCCAAGCTAAATTGGCATTTAGCAGGGCATTTTAAAGGACTTTTGGTTACAAACTTATCCAAATCACTCCCAAAGTCGTCATCAAAATCTGCAGCAGCGTCCTCTCTCTAGGGCAAAAGAAACACAAGTTTTTGTCCTAAATGCCAGCGGACATACAATGTATTATTGTATCCTACATTAAAACGATATCGCGATATATGTTTAACTCTGATACTGCAGTTCCCTTGTCTCAATTTCTCATACCGCTCTTTCCCTAACTATGGCTGTCAGATCAAGACGTTGATATTCCTTAATAATAAAATTAAAAATTTACAAATATATAATGGACCCTCCAATCTTGTTCTGACGTGTGATGACTTAAATATCGTGATCTATCTCTTGTGTTTTTGTCTCTGATGACCTTTATGGCCATCTTCATAGAGGGCAAAGGGTGACATCACTTGAGAATTCTGCTGGAATGCTGAAGTATTCTTTGATGCTCTGTCTTGTATCAAGTAATTGACTAATGCAGGTCAACTCTTTTTCTCAGATAGTCCTCCACCTGGACGATAAAAAGACACTTCACCGACTAACTGGCAAAGGGATCTTAAACAAGGTTTTCATAGTTTGCCTTTTGAGTTTGAGGATTGCAAGTTCGAACCCGGTTGGCTCCCTACTAGTAAAGCTAATATGGTAATACTCCACTATCATTCTATTACATCTAATACATATATAATTCTTATCAGGGGGTTATTACTAGAATATCTTTATTGCAGACAGAACCACAAGGAATCAAACTCGCAACCTTCCGACTCACAGCCCAACACTCAGCTGGTTGTCTTTTGCTATCGTAACTGGAAAATAAGTTTCAATTCTCTGGTATCATGAAGGAAAACAAAAGAGAGTACTTTCGGTTAATTAGTAAGTTTTCATTTTTAGTTTAGGTTTTACTGTGGTTTATTTCAATTTTGTTTCAGCTGTTTCAAATCTTTTCATTGTTGGCGCACTAATGTTAGCTTTTAATGTCGTAACTTGTAGGGTTGCAACATGGTATACACTTTGCTTGCTGTGACAATTAAACTTGTTATGGCTCATAAAGAAGAAAGCTTCTTCTTCGACGAACCTCCTCTAAGAATGAAATACATATACCGTATTGGCGAAATCCTCAAAATGAGTCAAGATGAGAAATTCTACAAGTATGAACAACATAAAATACTGCAGGTCACAAATAGTCGTCAAAATTTATCAGCATTTCCAGTTCATCAAATAACTCGTTACAATCAATTGTTGGTTTCTCGTCCGTATGTAATCTTCAAAGACGTAGGAAGGAGGATCACGACTTTTAGCAGTGTCTAATCGCTCCCATTAAGTCGTTGCCTTAAGCAACCAGACCTTATCACAAAATGCGATATCAATTGTAGACGCACCTCATCTGTTGTTGCCGCCATTTCTCTGCGAGGATACTGCTTTTCATTAAAATAATCTCTTAAGTTTGTCTATCTGATTGTCGGTATAATAGTTCCTCTTAGAGGAGAAATAATTACGCGAATAATAATTAACCAGGGAATCCGCTCTGAGGTAAGTGATGTCGAAACAATGTTATCGGTTAATTATCAATATTTATGACTTATCGTCTACACTTTTAAAAGTCTTCCCGACGGTGTCGCGGCATGACGTGTAACGTACCATAGTATTGATAACGTTATCTACTGATGACTATACAACTTGCTCCCCTCAATGTTAACGACAATGTGCAGGTAATAACATTTTCTTCCAAACGGCTAGTCCTTACAACACTTGATAAACATATTTAGTGGTTTTAGCGAGTTAAGAACTTCAGCGTGCCATGTTGTTTCATTGGATTCAGCTGAGTGGCATTCGTCAGCAAAAAAACTGAAAAGAAAGCCCGATCCCATTTTGACAAGAAGTGAAAAACGTACGATCTAATACCTCCGTGATAAGCACGTCATGAATATATTTGCAAGTAATTTTATTACTCTGATGCTGATAGCATAATCTCCTGTTATTTACAGCCATGTACAACATAATATGTACAATATAATGTTATTTAATTATCGTTTAACGTGAATTAATGTGTGATGTAGAAGAAAGAGAAAAAGGACGTACTTTATTATCTAGTGGCTGGAGATTAACGTCCATTAAACTAATAAATAATTTTTGTCACGTATATACTTTATGTAAGCTGAGATGGGTCAAATTAAAATAACTTTTTCCAAAGGATTTACAAAAAGCATAGAAAACAGATGGAGACAAACGTTGATGTCGCTTGTCGACAGGATAAAAACACTTTCCTGAGTGATGTGAGACCTATCACTGAAGGACCATGTGAACATGTCTGATACTTTTGCTTGTTGTCTTAGCAATCTTAAATTACATGCATAATTTTTCAAAGTAGGCACTCTACGTAAGTTCATTGAAAGCATAGCCATTGGCCATTGCTTAGTTTAAAAACTTGAAAGACGTTACTCTCATGTTTTGGTTACTTTTAATGTAATACTTACTTTGTTTACAGAGAAAACGGAATATGCAAGTATTCAAAAAAGTATTTAAGTATAAAGGTGTTTAATTGTTCAGGATATGTGGCATCTATTACAACATTTATTTTGCAACTAACATTTTTCCTCTCAATAATTGGTTTCCCTTATTCCATACTGCAAGTACTAATACATCAAAATATTACATTACAACAAGCAGCTGTGAGATAATGTCAATTCGCTACTTTGATTGGATGCTGAAGAAAGAAGACTTTGAATCTAACTGTTTCTTCTTGCTACGTAATAAGATGGTACGAGATAAAACCTGAAATATGAGATAACGTAACCGTCGTAACGCCAAACATCAAGAATAAACAATTCCTCTGATTGCTGTGCAGGACTTTATATTTTATGTACATTTCCTTTTTCCACACAAAATTTATAAACATTCTTTGAGTAGCTATCTTATTTCCTAATTAAACCCTTAGGGATTTATCAAAACAGGCAAAACATCCAGATAAGCATTAAAACAGGCTTATGATGTAAGATAATTTGAATAACCAATTTAAGATAAGGCAGAACTAACCTGATTCCAATTATCGAGAAATTCGTCTTCACGCAAATCATTCAGATGATAACAGTTTACCAAGATAAGGCATGACATAATTAGCCCAAGGCTCCGGTAAATAGTCCTTGCCATTATGTTTTCCTTTCAAAGAAAGAAATAAACACGGAAATAAGTGCTGTTAATTAAGCAGTATTTGGATGTCTACAGCCAACAAAAACTGATAATAATGTATTTTCAAGTCTATTGGCATTGTAAATTTATACTCTCACGATTGACCTTGATACATTGGAATGAAAATATGTTTGGCCAAGATTTTTACGAAAGAGCAAACATGGTTATCTTGCGAGGGGAAAAATATATGTTACAACATTTATGACCTCTGAAATCCATAAAAATGGAAAAGGTAGTGTAGTAGCTGATTAATTCTTTGTCCAAACCATGTCTTGTGATCTTCCCAACAAACCATTAAAGATCTATTACGGGAATAGTGCCAGACCAAGCTCTGTATGAATGGACAACTTAACATTAATTTAGATATTATTAATTATTAGATTATCAGGTTGAAGAAGTAAGAATTATGTTAAGTTTTATACATTTTGATTCCAATTTGTCTTTAGAGGAGACAAAATGTGCACTTTTGTCTCACTCAGCAAACGAAGAATGAGAAAAGTAAAAGTCAAACCTTAATCAATACTAGCCGACACATTACGTCTCACTAAGACTCATCAAGATAAAAGACGTTACCAGATATAACCAGATTCCCAAAAGCCGCACCAAGATAGCAGAAATTACAAATCGTCACCAAAATGACCAACCAATAAAACGCGTCACAATAAATACTTAAGTTACACCATCACAGTTATGCTTAAAGTTAACAGACATGTCTTTCATTTGTTACTCTGTGCAAATCTCTCTACAAGGTAATTAAAATGTTCTCTACCTTCTAATGCAATGGAGATGTAGGGAACTCCGTTTAGAGGGTACTCAATTATAAAAAGACGTTAAACTAGATGCAAGATTTACCGATACAAGAAATTAGAAAGCGAGAAGCGCAACAGGAACAGTTCACTAGATTGGTTGTTAGCTTTTCTGCTCCGTAAGCACAAAAATTTACCTTCCAGTCCGAGTCAAGAAATTTTGCTTTATTACTTTTCTATCCTTGATTTTATTGTCTACTTCTCGTTATAGCCAAAATATAACAAGTTATTTGACCAAAGTGAACCAATAAAACAAATGTACCACTGGAAATCAAATGATACCAGTTTAATCCAAGACATCAGACAATACAATGACACAACAAAGTAAACATGATTGCCACCAAAATGAACAAAGAGAGCCAGAGGTGGCAAAATTAACGAATTTAACCCTAATATATTCGTCTCGTTAAACCCTAATTACATACTTCTCTAGTAATCACAGTAAATTTGCAATTGGGTACAGCAGGTTTATATATTCTTTATTGTCATTATCAAGTCAAATATTACCAACTCATATCTTTAGAAATTTCAACATATACCGTAAATGACGGAATAACAGAAAATGATTACAGGAAACTCCCGTTAACTCAGACACTAGATAACTCGAAATTTCAAAGACTAGATAATTATCAAATTTTAAATGTCTTTTGTTTCCATTAACTCTTGACTTAATACAGATACAAGTGTTTCATTTCTAGTTATATTCTCAAGCCTTGGATATACTCTGAGACTATGTGTAATTAAGCGATAATAGAGATTGCATTCGCAAGTGTGTGAACAAAGTTGAAAATGAATTATCATCAAGGCTAAAACAAGCTAATATACGAAATTTCTTCAAATAAAAACTAATATTATTAACCTTTCACATCGTTTTTATTACATCGTGTCAAGAAAACATCGTAATAAATTCAACTATTATTGCATTTTTGTCAAAGTTCGTATTAATGGGCGCTTCGCTTGACTCGAAATTTCATTAAATCGAGCTACTTTCCTCGGTCTCCCGGAGGTTCGAGTTACCGTCGGTTAACTGTACCTTAAAAGAGGTAATTTCACTATTTCCGTCTCTGTAAAATCTAATTCGAAATGTGAATTTCCTTTCTTTCACTTTCAAAAGTTCTTGTGGGAGAATGGTTGCAACTCTCAATTCCTTTGTAACAACTGTACGATAAACACGATAAACAGGTCCAACTTTACGCTTTCCGTACCCCATAGCTTCACCTGACACAAAGTTCTCTTCTTCTTCATTTATAATATGATTAATAAGAAGAGGAAGTTCTATTGGTATTTAACCAATGGGTGTCACATCCTTTAGAAATTGCAACTTAGTGCTTATCGAAGCTTAGGACCTCGTCTCTGTTGTCCTTTCTGCAGTCTAGTCTCTGCTTTGGTTTTTAATACATTTGGTATCCTTAAACAAAATTCGACCTACATTATTGTTATTTTGCACAAAACAATTGTTTACGAATATAAATAAATGTGCGTGAGAAAGGAAGGGCTTGGATTGCAGGCGAGTGAAAGAAACATGTCCCTAATAATTGTGCAAGGAATTTGGCAAAGCTTTGTAAACGAGGTATGAAAGAAATCACAGGTTGTGCAAGGTTGACATGAGAACAATCTGCAAAATAAATGGATTAGAAGGGAAAAGTCAATGAGGTCATTATATATTAGAATTTGAATCAATTTCTGAAATCAAATGTTGTGTTTTTAAATAGAGTACTCCTTGGGTTTAAATAAGCAGATATCACAGAAGAGGAAAATAAAGCCACTTTACGTAAAGGGGAAACGTTATTTATTATCCCCTGCAATTTAAAAGCAACTCTATTTCTCATGCTTAAATCCATGTGAAGAGAGCAACAGACAGAAAATTCATAGTTGATTAAAGAAGATTACGAGAATGGTGAAAAAAGAAAGAAAGCATCGCAACTATTTTCAAGAATATGAAGTTTGTAAAAGGATACCAAAGGAAGCGTTGTGAGAGAGGTAGAAGAAAGCCTTTCAGTGAGAATCTTGTGGAGTCTGTTGTAGAATGGATTTGCAGAAGACGAAGTTAAGGTCTTCGAGTTTCACGAAAGTTCATTATGAAAAAGGCTAGTGTTATATATGACAACATGGTTATGAACAGATAGTCAAATGAGAAATTTAGGTCATGTACTGGTTGGCTGGAAAGATTCATACAACTTTACGGTTTGTCATTGTGACCATCCTCAATGTCACCCAAAAACATTTGAAAACACCCATGGCGCAAAAAGACCCAGATCAGCGAATATCTAAATTGTCATCTTTTGTTCCGAAAACACAAAATTTTCTCATTTCATAGTCTTCAAAGCGGCAAGCGAGAAACTGCTGAGTTAGAGAAACAAAAAAAAGGTTGTTATATAGCTTCATCTCCAAATGTCTAGATGAAAACTGATTTAACTCAAACTTGGGTAAATGAATTTCCTGGTACATTCTCATTTTGGCGTCGTTTTCTTTTATGGGACTTGTATAAATGTCACATCAAAGATAGTGTAAATTTGTCACTTCGACCAAATAGGATTGTTATTTCTATCGCTCTTGGTGGGTGCAGAAAACATGTTTAAGCACCAGATGTTAGCTGCAACAAGCTTTAACAATGGAAAATTATGACCAATGACTAGCTGAAGAAGGCATCGACCAACTTAGCACCGAAAATAATTTGAAACCTCTGCTTTGCAGGACTATTTTAAACTGGACTCTTGACGCATGAAAAGAAATGATCCCAATCACCATGAAAAAGTATCTCAAATCGTGAGCATTGAACCTCACAGGTGATGGGTCGGAAGACGATCTTATACTCTGTTTTAAAGAAAATCAACTTCGTAAAGCTGATAAAGAAATCTTGCAAAGGCAATTGGAAATTGTTACGAAAGAGATGTAAACCTTTTTGAAACCGAGTATCCTATTGTAGATTCAGGCCTTCATAAAGGCAAGGACGAAAATGTAGATGGAGTTTAATTTGTACAATATTCTTTGTTAATATTCTTAAAAAGTTCCAAAAAAGACCACAATTTTTTTGTTCTTTCTTTCAGGTTGGAGGTAAAATTTATAACCGCCCCAGTGGAATAACCGATCCTGTCGAATAAGCGCTCTAGAGTAAGGGCTGCATTTTTGAATAAGCCCTCCGGGAGGTTGTTCGGTCATTCAAGGCATATGTATCAATAATAAAATTTTAATCAATTATCAAAAGTAACTACGAAACAAAAGTTGGATTGTGGTTTAAAATCAACGAATTTTATTAAACTTTTTAAGAAACCCATTGATTTTGAGAATTTTAGTAGATAAAATATATTTACATTGGCAAGATAAGATCAAGGAAACTACAAAAGCCAAAAAAACCCACACAAATCTAATTTAGAAAGTTAGGTATTAGAAACAGGGATGCAATTGTTTATTTGTAAATCGGCAAAATGGCTCTTAAAGAAATTGTTAGTGTGGACCATCGATAAATGTAACCATATAGTAAAGCAGATAAGCAAGAAGCAAAGACATAGATAAAATGAAAGGAAGTCTCCTAGTGTCAAATAGAGAGGAAAATGTTTGAAATAATGACTTCAAGTGATAAAAGTAAGCAAATTTCAAACGGAAGAGTAAAAATGGGCCAATAAAACAAACGAATAAGCTAGCAAGCAAACAGAGATATACAGAAGCTAAAAATAGTCAAAATAAGCGCCTAATATACTAACACAAATACGTGTACACATATATTTACCAAGAACTTTAAAAGTACTTCACTAACTCTTTGCTCCGTG
>JANTCA010091482.1:0-13098 GCA_024741275.1 Chironex yamaguchii
AATGTATATACATATACAAAATGGAAATTAGTGAGATATATGTATAGTGAGTATAAAGAATTGAGATAAGTGATTCAACGGAATCACTTATTGAATCACTTATCTCAATTCTTTGTACTCCTTGGCGGTTATCCATATTTTGAGTTCAGCCGCGACTGTTGACCTTAACAGTATGAGGAAAATTTTGATCTTCCCAATGAAATTGAGAAAATGTTAATCTGTTGTACGGCAACATTCTTGGAGTATTGTGCTGAGATGTTTACAGGCTTTGCTATTCTAGCTCACTTAAACTGATTTTTATTGTTGATGATCCTGATAATATAGTAGATTCTGTTTCATTTTGAAATTTTCGGTAATATTTTCCTAAAAACACACCTAATGAGAGATATAGTTATGGGGTAAACCCAGTATCCACGGCGCTTATTAGTACAGCTCATGTTTGATAATGATATCTTCATAAAACCACAGCTATTGAGAAAATCTGTGTAGGGAAAACCCAGATACCATGACGCCTATTAGTACAGCTCATGAAATATTTAAAAAATTGGAGCATCAGAAAAAAACGAAGATCTGATATTGATGTAAACACGGTGTTTGTGCCTTGCAAGACCATCCGAAACTAACTACCTAACTGCATATCTCAGAACACCTCCGAAAAGGGGGGGCGCCACGTCATTTAAACGGTAGAGGAAGAGGGGCTGAAACCGGACGTGGTTCCTCCTCCTGATAAGTGATTCTGGGTTACAGCCACGCAAAACTGGTAAATGGTGGCAGAACATTTTGTCACTGCTTCGTTGTTCTGATTTGCCTTCTTTTTTACTATGTGCTTTGGCGGATTTTCGAGAAACATCGCGCAAGCAAAGCAAAGGATCCTTCCCGTTTCCTTTGATATACGCCTTCCAATTACGCCTCTGCAGTGTAGGAGTGATTTACCATGACAACAGCGGTAAAAACAAGCCATTTGTGCCGCTTATGGCTTATTTTGAAAGAAATTAACCTAAAAAGCATGTCAATTGACATAGTTCGTATCAGCTATAAGATTTTTAATGAAGTCAACTTTTTTTGAATAAAAAATAAATCACATGCTGCGTTTCAAGTATTCTGAGAAAAGCGGTGAATATTTAAAACAAGATTTAACAGAACTAACGTCCAGTTTTATAGCAATCGTCCAGTTTGTCAGTAGAACAAGGTCACAATCTACAACTGAGAGCCTTATCTTCTATGCACATTGCAGATATCTGTTTTAATGAGAGTACTTATCCGTTCTGATAAGCGTGTACGGAGTAATTGTTATACTAGTGTAACTTATTTACTTTTTTGATTACTTTATTTTGATTATTTGTTTTAGTAATACAGTGCGTCCTCATTTTTCCGCACTTCGCTTTTCCGAACTTTTCCAAATGATTACTTTTATTTACTTTGTTTTGTTTACTTTTGTACACACTTAATCTCTTAGTAGTCAACTTACTTTCCTATTTAGATAGGTAGTTCCCAATTTGTATAAGGGCGTGGGCCTGAATTCTTTCCCCAACCTCCGCTCCTGATTCCCGATGGAAGCCGGTCAGCTGAAAGTCTAGATCCACGCCTGCATTTTACTATATCATATGAAATGCATGAGAGGTACAGCCATCACTAGTACGCTTCAAGATGTGCTCATCAGTGCCCAATTACCAATAAAACATTTGTTGACCTCAACATAAGAGTTTGCTAATAACATGACTGGCAACGTCAGCAAATGTCAAGCAATTAAAGAACATCCAAGTAACATCACCTTATACAAATTATGGTGTACGTGTTTTGTATTCTTAATACCAAAATCATTGCCCAAATCAAGCTAGTTTCTTCCATAATGGTCCTGGACTGTTGTAGTGATTCAATAACAGGAAGCAAACAGACTCTTCGCTCAACTAAACGTCAGAGAAATTTACACAGAACAGCAGCTTATTATATAGGCGTCACAACAAAAACAAAAAATATCTACACATACCCTATCTACAGGATAATTCTGTAAACAGTTCATATTGTCTATATAAACAAATAGCCTTTGAATTAAGGATGTGGTATTCAGATAAGCTAGCGCAAGATTTAAGTTAATGGTGGCTTATAGACGAGCTATTCACGTGAACAAGCGCAGGATTCAAGTGAATAGAGGCTGACTAGTCCACCTCAACTGTGTATGGTAACTTTGTAAACTATACCTTCAGTCAGGTTAGGTTAAACGTATATACCTCAGGATCATGCAATACTATTTCCTACGACACTTAAGCTCATTTGTTCTGCTAGGTGGCTTACAAGAAACGTATCAGTCGTGTCTGGAACTATTCCAGTGTACCAGAAGCACTTAAAAAGAATGCCAGTAGAGCTGGGGCGTCGTTGTGCCCATAGAGCAGGGGGGCAAGCTCTAAGATTTTCCGACAAAATCCACTTTTTGATAATGGTTACCTTGGCTCATTAAATAGTAGATATGCTTGACACGTGACTTTACGTGATCTTTCGAATTATGCAAAATTAGGGCGCAAAAAATAAAGCAAATTCTGCAAATCTCTCCGGATCCAGCAATGCAAAATCAGCTAAAATTTCTTTATGTGATGTAAAGCGACGATACTGCTGTGTCAATTGCGAAGATAAAGGTTTCTTTTCTGTTTCGACTTTGAGCATTTCCCTCCAATTCATCGCTGCATCTTCTTTTGTCTTTCTAAGTCCTATCTGCGAAATCACGTTCTTCTAATTCATGAGCTGCACAAAATTCTTTTGCTTCTTTCAAAACATTTTGAAATTCCCCTCGAAGTTTGACGAGCTGTGATTGTGCTGTCTCAACCAGTCTCATTGCTGTTGGAATGTCCATCTTTTCAAACTGTAGATATAACGATGCAGGATCAGTGATGGCGAATATCTTGTGAAATAGATGAGCCATTACAACCATATCAAAGCAAGATATTATTTGCAGTAAGGCTTCTGCATCATTAACTGTTTCTTTGCTATGCTCAGGTGTTAAGCAGTGCTCAAATGCACCTCTAAAGCAATCATACAGCTTGCCAGATTGGGCAAAGAAGACAGTCTTCAGAGCTTTCTGATGTCACCACCATCGTGTTGTTGAGACTCTCTAGGGTCTATGTACCTTCCCTATGCCAGCTTCTTTCTGGACATCTTGCAGAATGTCACTAAGCTTTCTAGATGTCAAAAAGAAAGTATAAAGCTCCTCCAGTGTACCAAAGAGAACTTTAGTTGGAATAGAAGATCCACAGGGCTCCATGATGACAAGGTATATCAATTAGTTTACAAATTTTGGAGAACATCAAAGCCAAGCAAGTTATCTTTTCACTGGAACATGTTTCACCTTCTCTATTTTTACCGACAGCTAAATTTTCCGACTCAACTTTGAAATTTCCGAAAATCTGATGATTTTTAAACCAGGGGGGCATGGCCCTCCCTGTCCCCCGCCCACGACGCCCCTGCTTTAGAGTTAGGATACACGTATGAGCATGCGTCTTGTTGTAAGTAATACGTTCATGAAGGCAAAGTGCTTGCTAGGACATGGTTTGGCATTGGCAGTTCTCCGATATTTAGAGGGATTCCACAAACCTTAACTTACCAATGTGTCACATCCACTTGGAATTGACCCACAATGGAATGTCATCTGCCTCTAACATTAATCAATTGCAAAAGTTCTACTGGTGTTAGATGTCCACATGCTGCTCTGGTCATACCATCCATAAATTTCTCTCTCTTTTCCACTTTCTCTATTTCCTTCCACCATTTCACTAAACACACAGTTTCCATGTCTCTCTTTGATGAGCATAGACATCTCTTCCACACCATCAGATTTGAATTTTAGATATTTATCTTTCTTTAGACAGAATTTTAGATTTTTAACTTTCTTTTACATTCTCCACTTCGTCTCTTCTCTTAATCTTTTATTCCTCTATTTATCTCTTCTATTAATTACAAACATTGATCTTCCATGCTCCGTTGTGCAACAAACAGTACGATCCTCTGCTTTATTAATGATCATGCAAGCTTTGGCGTTTAATTAGCTTATTTTACAATGTCTAAGAATTTTTATGACCATATATTCGCTCTCTATCAAGTGTATAGATCCGATCATAATACAAGAGCATCAAGATTGCAATTGCATTTCTTTGTTGACAACTTTTAAGGTGTCGACCCCCTGTGTTTTCGTGGAACTAAACTGTTGTCAGCGCGCGAGGATTGAAAGTTAAGATGGTTGCCAAGATTTAATGCGAGTGTATTATTCGCATTTTTTTATTTTATTGAGACACAACCGAGAGTCTATAATACATACTCTGATATAATGGTAAGTTTTAATTGTTGTAAGTATTCTTTAAATTGTTTACCAAGTATGAAACGAGACACAAACTATTTTGTTCCTGGACAGACATTTCTTGAACTTGACCTTGCTTGGACTGCGCAAATGGGCTCTTGGAGCAAAAAACTCAACAAGGTGCACTTTCGCAGGTTTTCATGGCTAATTGTCATAGAGTCTATAATCTTTAATCTAAAACATGTGGTGTAAGTATCTTGTATCTGAGTCAGTGATGTCCACATTGACAATCTCTTGCATGTTGACCGCATCTCAATGCTTCCTAAATGATAGCAGATCTCCACTCCAGTGAGAGCATGAAAGAAATAGGGCAAAAGGAACTTTGATATTGATATTCAATTACATTAGTTGTGGCTCTATTGTTTAGAGCATAGAAATCTTGATCAGATTGAGGCACATCAGGCAAGAAAAATATAATGCTCTGTAATCCTTTACATAAATATGAGACTTTTATTTAAAACAGAGACACTTATAGCAAGTATTATGAGAGGCACTTTGCACTTATTAAAGAAGCTCTATCACAGAACTTATTTAGACATACTTTGAGAGACATATCTAGCTGATGCCTAAATTTGAATTCCTGAAAAACTGTGCAGTGCCTTTCCCCAGCCAACCATCTTGCTGACTACAAGTTATATGCCACAATGATGGGGAGAGAGCACCATTCAACAAAGCACCTTCATACTTTGGTCTTAAAGGTAACCTCATACAATTACGGAATGCAAAACACCATAGTATTTACAAGCTTTACTAAGGGGAATGTCAATTGTTATTGAGAACAGGTAATGATTCCATGGCTTCTGCATAATATGTGCATATTTTACTTTTGTTGTAGTACTCAGTCGCATATAAAGAGGAGACTGGTGAGTGTAATTTTTGCTGTTAAATTTTTATTTATAAAGTAGTCTTTAATTACAAACATTAGATAATCAGGTCCTCTCTCGTGTACTGTTTAGGGGCATGATGTTGACGTTACATTTAAATCAGCCACGGACACAAGTAGGCTTGAGAGATGGATTTTGCACAATCCACTATCTCCATGTAATTAACCAACGTAAAAAACATAATTACAACATTCCCTTGTGTCTTGCATTTGTAGACTGCGAAAAGCTTTAGACAGCATTGAATATGAACCACTTTTTGATGCATGTCAAAACCAAGGAAATGACCAATGCTCCTCCATTCCGAAAGACCAGTACCAGATAACAATATCATAATTACAGCTGCACAGCAAAAAATTCTTACTCCATGAAGGCACAAGACAGGAAGATAATATTTAACCAAGGCTATTCATATCATGTCTCTAAGCTTTGGTCATCAGTAGAATCAATTGAGAAATCAGGGGCATTAAAGTTCCATCCCATCTCATTTTTGCAGATGACATCATACTCTTTGCAAACTCCCACGTACAACTCCAAACCATGCTGTAAGACATTCATAATACCAGCAAGCCAGTTGGTCTCAACATGCACCAAGTTGAGCAAGTTCACTGCTGATGCTAACATCACTGAGGGGCTCAGAAAATAGAAGAGGTCAACTACTACATCTGCCCCAGGCTTTAAATCACAAAGACCATGACCAGCATCAGGAGGTAACATGCAGAATTGGTCTAGGCTTGTGTGCATTTAACAACCTGAGCTCCATCATGTGCAAAAAGAGTGTGTCAAAATCTCCCAACGGAAATCTTTTAATGAGTGCATTCTGCCAGTATTAACATATTGTAGAAAAATATGGCCCTTGGACAAAACGCAACTTCAAAAGCTGGTCACTACACAACTAAAGATGGAAAGGATAATGATGGATTTAACATTATGGGATTGAAAGCGAGCAACATGGATCAGAGAACAGACAGAAGTAATTGACATCATAGACCACATCAAGGGAAGTATGCATAGGTGGGCTAGGCACATCCCTTAAAAAACAGACAACAGGTGGACCACTCACATAACAGAATGGTGCCCAATACTACTTGCAACACACAAAAGTGGGATGATGTGTAAGTGTATGAGTGGATGTGATACCACGTGTGTAGGTTGTACTTCCCACAGGTTGATTGATAAAGTCAAGCAGCATGTACTAGGACACATTAGCATAAATCCTGCTTGCATATTACTGCCATATTTTGGCTCACGCCAGTCTTGTCCTTTACATAAGCCTGCCATTAGCCAGTATCTGCTATTTAGCTCATCTTAAACATAATTTTTTCCATATTTTGTATATATGTCTCCTTGTTTTGTCTTGCCTAATTTTTAGTTTGTTTCTTTCTTATTGGTTGAAATATCAAAAAGCTTTCTAAATGAGGTTGTTCCTTTAGAGACTTGTTAAGTTTTTCCCATAACATGTATAAGTATTTTTAAATGGGATCTGTAATGTAATGTGATTAACAATTTTCTAGAAATAATCTAAAACTACTAGTAATCTGGAAAGGATAATATTTTATTGCATAATTTGTCTTTAGTTTGAAGGTCATGTACTGAACAATTAACTGTAGAGGGTAGTGAGTTATAATGTATACTGTGGTCACATTTGTAAAACAGACCAACTAAGACTAAAGACAGGTGCAAATGATTTGTTAATTAAATGGCAATAAAATCATGAAGATTAAAGACTTAACAGGAGGCAAGGCTCAGGTAACCATCACACCTATAGTGGCAATGGACCCCTAGTGTGTTACTTTTAATTAAGGCCTCTCCTACAGGATCATTATGCAGTCAAAAGATGGCTTTTGTTGTATAAAGTTAGCCAAACATAGTGAATGGCATGGTATATTCTCTCTTAAGATATAGCAGATCTAGCTTTTTGTGCTAGAAAACTTGACAATGGTCTCATAAATTTGTGACATTGCTGAAAACATACTTAAACACCAGCAGGAATATGTTGCAAAGAAAATTTTTGCTACAGGATTTGTAAAATATGTTTCTGTGGAGATTGAAGCATTTCCTAAGTTTAGAAGATAAGCAATGTTTGAATGAAAGACAAACCTTGTTTAGAAATTGCAGACTTTTGGGTTGATTTGAGAATATCGAAACCTTTGTTACAAGTTTTGTTTATGATAATTACCTTCTGCTCCATAGCTCACGAAGACAGCATTTGGTCTGTTACTTGGGCAGTTGAGAGAGATGGCAAAGATTACATTCTCTCTGGTGGTATTGATGATTTAGTCAAATGCTGGAAATGGTAAGAGATTTCATTGCCAAGTAAACAATTTTGAACTCATACTATTAATACTGTTGCTATGGCATTTTAATATGGCCAGATTTACATCTGCAAAATATTATTGTCAAGCATCACTACCATTGTGCATCATTACATACCCGTATGTATGCTATGTTGGTAGTCACCATCACTTCCATCTTTCTGCTGACCTTCTCCAGTTCTTATGTCATTGTTTAATTGTCATCTTTGTCCAACGTAAAACGTCAGAGAACCATTTCTTTGAAGTTCCTCCTCTGTCTTTTTTTCCATGTAAAGTGGCATTGGCCCAGCTCGGTTTTTAATGTGATGAGTGGCATCCCCATATCAACTTAATTTTTTTTTGTTTTATGGTGGAAAACAAAGAAGCATGACTTAAGCTCTTCTGTATAATGCTTTATTAACACTTTAATTGGTTCAGTTTGCTGGACATGGAAATTGTGGCATCTTTTCTAAAGCACTTTTTTCAAAGTCAATCACTTGTTGTTCAATAGCACAAACAACATCCAAGAATCACAGCTATATGTCATTGTGAATATCGCTTTGGTACTGGTGAATGACATCACATGAGGCACATGGTCTCATTACTCAGGAACAGTAGCAAAAGTAACAAAAAGCAAACTTAAGTTCTTCCAGTTATGCGTCAGGCATGTGTGATTATGAACTTTAAGCAGAGGGGTTTGTACTAGGTTTCATAAGTCATAGACTTGATTTTATATTTATACTTAAGTCTTATAATTTGTTCCAATGTGAAAATGGTTGCTGTGATTATTGCATTAGGACTTTTCACTTGGAAATTTGAATACAAGTTGCCTCTCTCTTTTCAATAAATATTGTAAAAACGTGATCTTAAGCATTTTTCATTAAAATATAGCCACATGTGGCATTTTGTATGCCTTGGGCTTTTCTGTCACTTTTCAGTAATCACTATGCTTTTGTAAATTTTGAAGGTGAAGAAAATCATGAATATAAAATGTTAAACATCTGCCAGAAACAGTCTACTAAAAATGGTGATATAAGCAGCCCAAGTCAAGAACAGCAATTAATAAAAGAAAAAGAATTAAGTGAAACAGTTCAGTCCTATTCACTATCCAGACAAATGTATGTCAGACAAACTCCTTTAACTTCCTCCGTATCAAAGAGCTATCTTCTTCTTTGCCCTCTTGCCTTCTTGGTCATTCAGCTTTCTTTTTCTATTATTTGGACAAATACATATTTGTGGAGGCTACCTGCCAGCAGTGGCATGAACATCTAACATGATGATGATGATGACGATGGTGATGATGATGATATTTGTTGCTTGTTGTGTTAGTTGATCCATCTCTTTGTCCATCCAAATGCAATGGCTACTTGCAGATTGAACACATGTCCATCAGTTTCTTGAAGGTTATGACCCTCTGTCCACTGAAAAGAATATCTACTGGTAAGATTTTTAGTCATGGAGATATGCACTTGTGATTGCATACTTCATGTTATCAGGCCTATCCTCTGAATGCTTAGTGCTTCTATTCAAATAGCTTCTTTCTTAAGACTGTAGCAGTGTGAAACATGTTGCCCACAGAATGCTTTCCTCTTGAATAAGATCTTCATACTTTCTAGTTCAACATTAGCCATTAAATTTTTTCTTAATTATTCATTCTGACTTTGTGTATTTCTTCTCCTGCATATGTAGCCCTTCCCATTTACTAGACCCATTGTGTCATGGGTATGATGTTGATGTTTTGTGTCTCTCCATATTTTTTGTGTGAGGTACCTAGTTGTCTAGAATATTTTGCTAAAGTTTTGATCCTGTTATTGGGCAGTTGCCTTTTGTCCATAAAATTTTCATTCCAACAATGTCTTCTACTTTCACATCATTTCTGATATGAATTTCTTAAAATCACTTGTTAGCACAAGAAAATTGAATGAGTGTCAATTTATTTAAGTTGTGGAAAGTATTTGTAACTATTTCTAATGATTGATATTATAACAGCCATACATTAAACAAAAATTTCAGGTTATGGGTGACCAGAAATTGCAAAAACCACTAAAATGTTAGTGCTTATCATTTTGACGGATACGCTCTAAAAATTTCATCCAGGCTTGTGCCTCAGTTGTGTATACGTAGGGGTATCAATGACCGTTCAGTTATTGAGAATGGCATGTTTTAACAGTATTTCAGTCAAAGGAAATTTATTATCATATTTTTGTTCTTGTTGTTTAGGGATGGAAGCAAGATTGACTCTAAGTGGACATTTGAGGGTCACCATCTTGGTGTTGTATCAGTGGATGTCAGCAAATCAGGTGCTTGTATCCTTTTTATCATTGAGGAGACAAAGGTCAAAATTCAATTAAGTCACATTGACTCCTCTGTTAAGCAGACTCCATTTATGCAACATATTCTCTTCGTTGTAAAAAGTTTCATGAAAGTTCAAATAAATTCCACACAGACACAAAAATTTTGAACATGTTTTAGAAATTTTGAAAAGTGATAAGTAAAGCATTTTATTAGTTCTCACCTCATCCAAACTGCACCATCCTATGCAGTCATTAACTAACAAGTTAGGAGATCTCTACATGTTTGAAATCCCAAGCAAATAAAAATTTGTGATCTAACGAAACCTATTGGCAGGGTCAAAAAATTATTGCTGATATTTTTTTAAAGCATTAGATTTAACAGAAAAAAAATGTAACTTCAAAAGATATCTTGTGCTCTTCTGTGATTTTTTACTCATGCCTTGCCCACTATAGAGAGAGTAATGCTATGAGAAACACTTCATTGTTGATTGGAAAAATGTCACTTTTATGACATGTTTGCTTTAGAAATGTTCAATTGTATAGATACTATGTTTTAAGTATGTATTAGAAAGATGTTTGCCTAGTGATATGTCCATTTTCTTTACTGTAGCTTGAAAATGTGATTTACTGTCTTTTGGGTAATTTTTATGTGCAATCATCAATCCTAATTCCTGTTAATGTAAAATGAAATTGTTTTAAGGGAGACTTTTGTGTTTGGTGATTGTGTTGTGCGAGTTAATTGGGATACAACAGCACAAAACAGATCTTCACATCTGACAGAACCATCATCAACTTTCACATCCAATATCTGGTTCGGCCTGTGCTGTTGAGCACACCTGTGTGAGTGACTGAATGTATTATATATTATTTTGCTGACAAGAACTAAAGTGCATCCCTTTCAACAAGTCATGCACATTGCAAATGATTAAATTTCATGGTAGGAGATTTTCAGCATAATACCATCATTCTATCATAATGTCAAATAATCACCTCATTATACATCATAATGCTGCTTCTTGTCCAAAGACTCTGCCTTTCACAACTCACACTTTCTTGTTAGAGTCTCTATGTCTACCTTGGTACCTGACTGAAAGTCATTCTAAAGCTAATGTACAAGAGTACTTGGTCTTGTCTGCCCTCTCTTGTAGCCTACTTTTGGCTGCCTTTGTGACAGCCTGCTGGTGGTGAGTTTGGGGAGACAGATTACGTAACAATTGACTTCTAGCTTTCTTTTTATGAGTCTCTTGGATTCTTGAAATTTTGACGTGCAAATATATCTTACTGATAGATGTTCTTTCTATTTACGTTGAACGTTTGATGCTTAGGAGTCTTGTATGTGCATCGTATGCATCATACTAACAGTGTCAGTGCAGAAGACCTCATTACATCTTTGCAATGTCGATTGACTTTGTGTGTGTTGCGAATGACAGAAGACTGCCTCCAGAAAGCAGGGGCTTTCATGGGAAACTGCCCCATGGGGTAAGAGTCAGGGTGAATAGAACTTGGGTACAGTGATCTCAGCAAGCGCCACCTCGAGAAATTGTAAAGTGGACGAAAACATTTATAAAGGAACAGCCTTGGATCGGAAGAGGTGAACAATTGAAATACACAACTCTTGTACCAGGCTCATAAGGTCAAGGAAAATCGCTTACGAAAGAGACACACACCACCAGCCAGGATCACAACGCCACCTTCAAATGTGGAATCAACCATCATGGGCACTATTATAGGGCAACCGCAGGACTACACAGACTACAGAGCCGCGGAATTTTTACAATGTCAAAGTACAAATAGAAAGAAAGTATAAATACAGACAGACGGAAAGACTAAGGTAATAAGAAATAAAGTAGAATGACAACAGGAAAAATCATTGATGTTGGTGTCAATGGAAGGCAAAGCCTACGTTAACGTCATACCATATTTGTGCCTGTCTATTTTTACTTTTTTGTTGCCCTTGCAGTTTCATATATATATAGCCTATATGCTTCCTGTATATTTCATTCTCTCGCAAAAAAATTCTGGTGTATGACTTGTAGGCATTGTTAGTTGTAAATTCACGGAGGGATCTTATTCTTCTCAAAATGGCAGAAGAGCTCTTACTCTTGTTCTACTTGACAATATTAAAGTCGACCTCTTTTTACAGTTTAACATATGTGACTGCCTTGAGTTTTATTTGGATTAAAATTCCTCTCTTCCCCGAGATTTGGTCGAGCTCTGTCAGAACATGTGTCTCTTATTGTTGATGTTGTTGCTGACTTATTGAATTTTAAATGTAACTATGGCATGAGTTTTCCCTAACAAAATTATAGTGGCTGCTTCTAGTTCTTTAGATAGTTTCATTCGAATCTGGGATTTGGAAAATGGCAAACAAATCAAAGGAATTGATATGGGACCTGGTAAGTAATATTGATTAATAGAGTTTAGCTGGTCATATTATTGAAATGTGGATCTCCGATTATCCAGACTACTTGGGATATATGATTATTAAATGCTTCCGGATAATCCAAAAGTCCGGATAATCAATTTTTTAAGACACTGAATAAAACAACTACATTTCAGTATAGCAATGGAGAAATGGGTTTGATAATTAGGTTTTGCATAAAGTCAAGTTAAAAATACATCTAAAATCGAGCTTGACCTCAGGTGACCTTCACCTTAACGTTCAGATGTCCTTGACCTATTAAACATTATTCAGTGTTAAAGTTTTTTGGCTTCCATGACCTCGACCCTTACCCTTTGACCTTGACCCTTACCCTTTGACCTTGACCCTATGAACTTGATGCTCAAAGTTTATATAGACATTGTAAAAATGTACCTGCATACCAAAGATGAAGTTTCTAAGTCAAAGCAATCAAAAATCAGAGCCAGAACAGGCAGACAGACATACACACAGATATGACATAAAACATTACATTGCCGCTTATGCTGGTGGATAGAAATATCAAATGTTATGTATACTTTATGCAATAGAATCTCCCCCCCCCCTCACACACACACCCCGTCCCCTTTACATGCTCAGTTAACATCTTTTTAATATTTTGCCTTCTTTTCATCCAAAACCTCATAAATGTCTTGAAAACAAAATCTTAGATCTCCCTGAGGGGAAAAAAGGCCTGAAAAAAGTGAGAGAATGCAAATTAATATCAAGTTCGACTAGTCTCACGGCATGCCATTTTTGTTTCCGGTTAATCAAAGTCAGGATACTAGACGCCTTTCACATTTCACTGACTTGCAATCCGAAACGAGGCTAAGGTTGTTTCAGCATGAATCTTGACCGGATTTACTAC